>JBBYHK010274440.1:0-27986 GCA_038382065.1 Adansonia grandidieri | reverse complement strand
CTTTTCATTTAAGGTTTTTTTCTAAAAATTGTTTTTTCTCTTTATTTCCTCCCTATCGTTACACCATATATATATATATATATATATATGTATATATAATCCTTCAAGTTCTTGAAATTTTCAACCCCTCGTCATGTTTGCAGATGCTCTATTATTGTTTGATATGACTGAGCCACTCGTAGCCCATTGTATAATTTCATTGGTATTCCAAGATTCCTCGCCTGTCCTTATTGGATTACCCAGGTTCGTATTCTGTATTGGTACAGGACAACTTATTTAAACCCTTTAATATTATTACCGTAAACTTCAAAAAACACTCCTATAGAGTTTTATTGAAAATCATTTAAGTATTCGTATTTTTAAAATTATTATTGATTTCTTTTATAGTTTTATTCTGTCAAAAATTGCTTAATGCTGTTAAAATTTATGTAAAATATCTATTTTATATTTATTATTTTTAAATGAATATTGTTATAATATTCAAGGGTAAAACGAATATTTCAAACTAAATTTAAAAGGGTTAAACATTTTTTTGATGAAATGAAATCACATAAGAGGTGAGTAATAATTTTTAAAGTATAGGGTTGGAGTGATTTTTACTAAAATCATGTGGTGTTTTATTTTTTAAGTTTACCCATATTATTAGCTGGCTTTTTTTACTCGTATAATGTATAAATTAATTTATTTATTAAATATACATTTAAAATTTTTTATTATTCACATACTCCTATGTCAAAGTAATAAAAAATTATGTATGGAGTAAGGAGAAAAATCATGATAAGTTGTATTAGAAATGATATAGTAACCACACTCAAAGTCTAAATTATAAGATAACCTAAAAGTTATACTTCAATTAATAGCCCATAAATTTTGGGATCTCAATGAAAATTTGATTTAACTAAAAGCCGTAGGAAAATAAGCTATCATATGATTATTAAAAAATGCAAAAATTGCATCTACATACAGAAGTCAATACAATTTATGAAAATTTAATAGTCAAAATATGTTTAATTTTTTAGAATGTAATGTAAAATTTTATATTTTTAGAAAAAAAAAAAAAAAAAAAAAAACAATTATGTAGAAATCGGCATTACATTTCATTCATTTTTAGTTGATTGCCATTTTGCTTAGTTTCCATTATCTGTTTTTACATTTTAGCAGCTTTTTAAATATCTAAAATACAACCAAAAGGAACATAATTATAAATTTTTCTATTCACACATTTTTGTAAGAAAGAAAAGCACAATTTTACTCACTTTGATTCATTACTTATTGGCACTATAAAAAATATTGACAAATTAAGGGGCATTACTTAAAAAAAAAAAAAAAAAAAACTAAATGTATGTAATCTTTGAATTAAACAAAAAATACATTAGATTAACGACTTCCATTTGTTTCATAATTTTTTTGCAATTTCGAGCTAACAGACCAATCATGAGAGCCTCTATGTCATTGATGAACTCGTCATTAGCTTCTAACTTCATTAAAGTCAGACACGTGACAATAGAAAGGAACGATTCCACTATTTACTCTTCTTTGATAATTTCTTTAAACCATATTCTTCTCCCTGCTCAAATTCATTGGGCTTATCGTAGGGTGGTTGTGAAAATGGAAGGCAATTATCTCACTACCACAATTATCGATTTGAAGTTATCCATCAAAGTCCCCATCTTTTTATTCACATTAGTCAACACTAAATCCAATTAGTAATGAATTAAATGAAGCACTTACATATATCCACTTTTGTCATAATGTTTAAAATTGTTAAACAAAACAAGAAAACAAAATTTAATAAATGTAAAAATAAAGAATTGAAAATAATATTATTTTTATAAAAAAATCATCAAAGTAATAATATTGCTTCCAAAGAAAAATTGAAAACAAAAAAAAAAATAATGTTTACATAACATTTATAGTCTTATTGAATGTCTATTAAGTTGTATAAATAATTTTCAAATTGATAAATATCTGTTGAATTTTTTTTAAATAGTAACTGTTATGTATTTTAATTTTAAAAAAAGAAAATTATAATAAAATTTATGAGATTAAAATTATCTTTTTTAAAAAAAATAAAAAAAAAATTTATATATAAACAATGAAATCTAAATGAAATAAGAGTAACTTTCAAAGTTTAAAATTTTTATTACAATGAAATCAGAATAAAATAAGATTAGCTTCTAAGGTTTAAATTTTCTACCCCAATTTAATCTTGAGATAAAATCAATGTTTAAATTAAGAATTAATCACATTTAGATGATCTTTTAGAAACTAAATCCTAGTTAAATAACTAAATTTAAACAATAATGTAATCTTGTAATTTCAAAATAATAAATAATTTGTTATGGCTTACATGTCATAAAAGTAAGCTATACACGTAGGTGTCCATATCAACAAAAGTTTACACAGTCAGTATGTGCCGTATGTGCCCTATTATATTATATTTATACATGATTAATCTTAAGGTTTGATTTGATAAATAATTTTATTTTTTAAATAAATAACAAAAAGTACAACATCTTCGACATATAATCATGAAAATTTAGGTATTAAATAGGGTAGTTTAAGTAAAAAAATCTTTTTCGATATTATTTTGGATTGATTTTAAGTTCTGTAAATATGACTCATCAATATTTGACTATGTTATACCCTTATGTGACGACCTACAAATATTGGCTCGACTCAACTATTATAGTAAAACCCAGCCAAGGGTAAGTCAACTGAAGGCACAAAACCCTAGGCAGCAAACATGTTGTCGCAATATGGCTCGAATACGAATCCTAATCAGCTCGACTTAAAATGACGATTGTACCCCTTTTCCTATATATATATATATCATTATTTTTTTCTTTTGCTTTTAAGGGCCTATATTATTAGCTTTCCTATTTTTTATGTTTGGAGACTGAGTTGTCGAGATGAATCGCTAACTCGATTTAACTTTAAATAGTCGTTAAGAAATGATTATTTATTGGAGTCACACCAATCTTATTTTAACTAGGTGAGATTGGTCACCCGTTGGAGTTCACATTTTGAGGGTTACGAAACCCTTAAAAATAAACTCTGAGGTTTACACTCATATTAAAGATCGCATGAAAGGGTCCGAAGGTCGGTTACAATCACAAGTAAAGATTGACCTACTTGTGATGCCTGATAATCAGTACCTTATTAATCTACATGTTAACATAAATTTTGGTTTTTATTCAATTTCAATATTCGATATTTAATTCTAATTCCCATATTTAAAAATAAAATTTTATGAAACAAATTTATTATTCAAATGGGAAAATCAGGTTTTTAATATTTTTAAAAATTGAAATATCTTCCATAACCTCCCGGAGAACCAAGAGAACACAAAAGTTTTTTTTTTATTATTCTTTTTTATGCCCTGTTGGAGAGTCGGCTGAATATGAAAGGTTTGAAAACAACAAAATATCTTTTGTACTCCTTTGGAGAGCTAAAGGAATATAAAAATGTTTTATTTTTCATAATTAAAAAAAATTGATTTTCATATTTTTTAAAAGGATATCTCGTTATTAAAATAATTCGTGAACCCCTCTTATATTTTGGGAGAAATTCTACATACTATTTTAACATCAGAGACATTACTTTTCAAAAATTTCAATTTTATTAATAATATTAATAATATTATTAATAATAAAAATTACCCTAAGACTTGGTTTAGACAAAATGTACTAAACTCAACTCTAAGGAACTAAGTGTGGTCGATATGACCAACATGTCCTTTAAAGTATACTTTCGATGTAGAAGTATCCCAGTGACCCTAAAAGACTCGATTCTAAAAATAAATTAATGAAATGTTACTAAAGTGTACCTTTGACATATAAGTATCCAAGTACCCTAAAAATTCTAAAATTTTATAAACAAAAGAACCTATTTGTACAGTACACCTTCGAGATAGAAGTATCCCATTGATTACATTTGGTTCTAATGTAAATTACTAAAAATGTCTTTAAGGTCTACCTTCAACGTTTAGGTATCTTGGTAAACCTAAAGGGCTAGATGACTCTATAAAAGATATACCTATCCCTATTATGCACCTTTGACATATTCGATTCTAGGGAAAATCACCAAAATACCCCTAGAGTGCACCTTCGACGTATATGTATCCTGATAACCTAAAGGGTTAGATGACATCATGAACAAATGAACCTACTCTTATTGTACACCTTCGACATAAAAGTATCCCAGTGATCACATAGGACTCGTTCTAAGAAAATTACAAAAATAGCTTTAAGGTTTACCTTTGACCTATAAGTATCTCGGTAAATTAGAGAACTCGAAAATGATTTGAAATAACATTTATACTGTCAATGGGCAACTTAAGTATCAAGATAGATATAAAATGCAAAGATTGCTAATAGATCCCTAAACTTTTCAAAACTGCATATCTTACCCTTATGGAGAACCGAAAGAATACGTAAGGTTTTAATAATTTCTACGCCCCTACAGAAAACCATAGGAATGTTAGAAATATTCTTAAATTGTAAAAAACGCCACATTAACTCTAAAATGCAAAAGTTTTCCAAATAGTCCCTAGATTTTCTAACTTTGCAATTAAACACAAAATTGGTCACAAAAAGTTATGGAAAACATACCAATATCATATAATAAATTGGGCCAAGTACCTATGGCCTTAGAACAAAAATTTTGCAATTTTGCACATAAGCCCTTAAACTTTCTAAAATTATAAAATAACCACAACATGGTGGAAAATGCATAAAACATATTCATACACTTCAAAATAAACATGAAAACACTTTCACAAGTATACACAAGCAATCAGCCAAGAACGCATAGCTTTGAAACAAAATTTTCTATTTTTACAATTTAGTTCCTACATAATAGAAAATTATAAATTAACACAAAACACATCAAGAAATTTCATGAAAACTACACCAAAAATCATGAAACTGATTTGGCCAAACACTTATGGCCACAAAAGCAATTTTTTCACCTTTTGTAAATTAGTCTTTAAACTTTCTACAATTACAAAATGGCCTTAAAATACATCCAAGTATATTAAACTAAGCATAAAAAACACTTCAAGGCTGTCTACATGGTTTGGCCAAGTTTAAATGGTTAAAGAAAAAATTTTGCAATTTTTTGCAATTTAGTCTTTAATATTTCTATATTTACAAAATAAGCAAAATAAAATTAAAACATCACAAAAAAATTTTGCAATTTTTTGTAATTTAGTCCTTAACATTTCTATATAAGCAAAATAAAATTAAAACATCACAAAATAAGCCCCTACATGATTCTGCCAGCATTTCAGCAAAAAAGTAATTTTTTTCATCACATATTTTCATAAATATCAATATATACATGTTAGAATTTTTACTAAGCATGAAAAAGCATAAAAACATAAAAAATAATGAATAAATCAATATAAAACAACATTAAAATATTAAGACAAATTATATAACATGGATTCATGAAAATAACAATATATACATCAACAAACACAAATAATCTTCAAGAAAATCAAACTATTCTAACAAATATGAACTAAAACAACCAAAATAAAAAATTTTAATCATAGCCATCATACTTGGTCTTTCAACATGAATCAAAGTTCATGAGCATAAGTATTCATTTGGCTCATTAAAAAGAAGATTCAAACAAGAAACAAAGAGAACTTAAGAAATTTACATGAGATTACCTTAGAAAAGCTTGAAAAATTATTTATTTTTTGGTGTTTTTTCTTTACTTTTTCTTCCTAAATCCTCAAGGTCTGAAATGAAGAAATCAAAACCCTATTTATAGGGGATGAATGACGACAAAAATGGTGGAGTTTCCACCAACTTCTACTAATTTCTTTATTTTATTTATTTTATTTAAGATTTTTTTATTTTTATTTTTATTTTTATTAATTTAGATTTGACCTAAATTAATTGCATTTGTCTTTTAGTGGATGATATCATCCAAGACATCATCAAAGTCTAAAGAACTTTGAAAGATGTTTATATAATCTGTAAAAAGTAAATATTATGTATTTGAAACAAAATTTCATATAATCAATTTAATTTAATCTAATAATAAAAATAATTTTTAATTTACAAAAAAATTAAAAATAATAAACTCATAAAATTTTACGAGAAAAACCCTCATTGGGAAAAATTGTTATATCTGAAAAAATTCAAAATTCATAAAATAAATTGAATTTTTCAGAACTGATTTAATATGATTTAAACAATAATATTTAAACAATTTTTTTAAAATTATAAACTTAGAAAAATCTTTCCAAAAAAATTTACGGAGTGAAAAACTCCGTATTTTGAAAAAAAACTCTAAAAAAATGCAAAACACATAAAATAAATTGAATTTTGCAAAATTTATTTAATACGAATTAAAAAATAATATTTGAAGAATTTAAAAATTATAAACTAAAAAAAATCTTCCAAAAAATTTACGGAGTAAAAAACTTTGCATCTTGAAATTAGTAAAATTCTGAAAAAATGCAAAACTCATAAAATATAATGAATTTTGAAAAATTGATTTAATGGTGATTAAATGGAATTATTTAAAGAATTTTAAAGTTAAAAACTCAAGCAAATTCTATAAAAAAATTTTACAGATAAAGGAAAGCTTGTATTTTAAAACTAGGAAAATTTAAAAAAAATTACATTGAAATTTATATAAAATTATTTATATATTCAAAATATTAATTTAAAAAAATAGTAAAGATAAAAATCTGAGATCCGAAATAAGTCTATATTGAAAAGATTCACAAGCAAAATACTCGCAGCACAGTGAAAAATTCAAAAATAAGTAACAAAATTGCCAACTTGATACCTCGTGGTAAAAAAATGCCAATATGAATTTTTTTCTTGAATATTTATGATTTTTTAGAGTGCATATCAGCATAAATACCACATTGGTATCGGTAAAAATATACGATGGTCAACTTCCCAAATTTAACGAAAAATTCCTAAAAATGAAAAATTTGACTATAATAACATCAGCAAAAAAAAGCTAAAAGTCTAATTATTTTACCTTGAAATTCATTTTTTATTCGGGATTAATTTTATACGACCCTTGAAACGATGCTAATTTTGTTAGGTGCACCTACCGTTATTTAAGCACAATAAAATAGGTCTTGAAAATGTACATTCCCCTAAAGGAAATTTACCTCCATTGGACAAGTGCCTAATTTTGTATCTCAGATTTTTTTTGACTAACAAGGAAAAGGGGCTTGGACAAAATTAGGTGTCTACAGCTGCACCTTTGTGGCCGTTGCTAAGAATCAAGAGCAGGGCAAAGACCAAATAGACACAATTTTGTTCGGGCATTACGAATTTTTTTCTAAAAGAGCTTTTTTCTCTTTTTTTTCCTTTTCTTTTCCTTTTTCTTCTTTTTTTCTTTTTTTTTTACACATGCATTTATAAACTGAAAAAAAAAACCTATGAAAACTCCACCGATCATTCTACTTAACTGGACAAAGTTTGACATCATGCTTCATTGGTTTCTAACCAAGTAAAGTTGACCAATAACAAATGAACCTATTCCTCCTATGCTTCTTGGGCATAGAAGCATCCCAGTAATCACAACGGATTTGGTTCTAACATAAACTTTGTCGATCCTTCTACTTAATCAACAAAGTTGCCCTAAAAAGTTTTGAAAACTTTTATAGATGCTTCGACTATCACCATTGAAGCTTTATCTTTGAAAATCACCATCAAAGACTTTGAAAGCACTTTCTAAATGAAAACTTTTGAATGCTTCAAATATCGCCATCGAAGCTTTGTCTGAATGCTTCGAATATCACTATCGAAGCTTTGTAAACATTTTTCTAAATGAAAATTTTTGAATACTTTGAATATTACCATTGAAGCTTTGTAAACATTTTTCTAAATGAAAATTTCTAATGCTTCTTATATTACCATTGAAGCTTTTTATGAACCTATTCCTCTTACACACCTTTGGCATAGAAGTATCCCAGTGATAAAAAAGGATTTGGTTCTAACGTAAATGAACCTATTCCTCTTGTACATCTTTGGCATAGAAGCATCTTGGCAATCACAAAGGATTCAGTTCTAACATAAACTTCATAGATCCTTCTGCTTAATCAGCAAAGTTGCCCTAAAGAGTTTTGAAAACTTTTTCGGATACTTTAAATATCACCATCGAAGCTTTGAAAATATGTTCTGAAAGAAAAACTCTGAATGTTTCGAATATCACTATCAAAGCTTTATCTTTGAATATCACCATCGAATACTTTGAAAGCATTTTCAAAATTAAAACTTTTGAATGCCTCGAATATCACCATTAAAGCTTTGTTTGAATGCTTTGAATATCACCATCGAAGCTTTTTCTAAATGCTTTGAATATCACTATCGAAGCTTTTTATGAACCTATTCCTCCTATACACCTCTAGCATAGAAGCACCTCGGTGATGACAAAGGGTTTGGTTCTAACATAAATGAACCCATTCCTCCTGTAAACCTTTGGCATAGAAGCATCTGGTGATCACAAAGAATTTGGTTCTATCACAAACGAACCTATTCCTCTTGTACACCTTGGCATAAAAGTATCAGGTGATCACAATGTATTCGGTTTTAACACAAATGAACCTATTCCTCTTGTACACCTTTGGCATAGAAGTATCCCAATGATCATAAAGGATTTGGTTTAAACTTTTATGGACGCTTCGAATATCACTATCGAAGCTTTGTCTTTGAATATTACCATTGAAGAGTTTGAAAGAACTTTTTAAATGAAAACTTTTGAATGCTTCGAATATCACCATCAAAACTTTGTCTTAATGCTTTGAATATCACTATCGAAGCTTTTTCAAAGCCTTTTTCACCTATCTTACCATAGGATCGTGTGAGCAAGTAATAGATTTCTTCAGAGAATCGTTCAATCTTTCCTGAAAAATCATCAAATATCAAATTATTGTTCACTATTTCAAAGATATAACTTATGCAATTTAACAAGTATGCTCTAGGCATATTTGCAAGCTTCCATTGAAATCATGAAAAGTATGATATTTCATCAAAATTCTTAGATTTAAAAAATGAGATCACCTTCTCATTCTAACCTGGATATGATATACTTGATCAAAACATATAGAAATTTTAAAATCATTTCAACCATGGATTTTCCAATATCAAGGATAATGGATATACTATTTTCATTATGACATTAAAGCTTTCTTTTGATTGATAATCACCATTCAGAACTTCTTTGAATTAGAAAAAGATAAATTTAGAGCCAGAAATGGGGTGGCACTACTAAAATTTGTCTTAAAGAAATTGATATAACAAAGTCAAGGTTTATCAAGACCAAATTCAAATGGATGTTCATTTCATAGGAGTTCCTTGAAAGGCAAACAATCAAGTTATAACATCCTTTTAATCTTGAAATATAATAGCCCGACAGGTGTTAAACTAATGCTGATAAACACCAAGTCTCGAAGGATTGATTTGAAAGGCCTGTGGTAAGCATCAATTCTCAAGGTTGGGCATAAAAGTTTTGAATAGTTATTTTGAAAGGAATCATGTTGGGTATTTGATTCAACCTTTTGTTAATATCGTGAAATTTTCATGGATTTGGATCATTTCTAAATTAGCATAAAGGGTTCTTTCCCATTGGTGGCTATCTTTGTTGATTTAGGAGTAATTCTAAGGCCTTTAAGCTTGCCCTATCATAGTATCAAGGACTTAAAAATCATTTAAAAATAAGAATTTACGAAGAGCTTTCTAGGAATATCTCGACAGCTTAGATAGCTATGTTTGATCCAAGTGGACTTTATTGGTACGTAACATAGGCCATGGTTCTTGGTTTAAAAAGAAAAGGATAAATATGCCCAAATCAAGTGTTTAAGGGTAATTGAATTAAGGATCATGTTTCTTCAAAAGGAATTAAATCCAGCCTATCTTTCGAGACAAACAAATCTTCACTCCTTTATCTATTTATGTTTTTTCATTTTTCTTTATTTTTTTCCTTTTTCCTTCTTTTTTTCTCTTTTTTTTATCATGCTTTTCTTCATTCTTCATTCTGAATATTTGAACTTGAAATTCTCTTTATTTTTTCTTTGAATATTTAAACTTAGAATTTATACTTTCTTCATTCTTCAAAATTTACTTTATGACATCTGACTTGTTCTTCTTGTAACTTTGTATTGGAATTTGTCCATTTTGATTTTGAAGCTTCATGTCATTTGCCCCTTAGTGTGAAGGGTGATCCTTGATTAGGGTTCAAAAAAAGGAAATAAATTATCAGGCTCAAAGGGGACCGCAAAAGGATAATTTTCTATATTTGCGAAAAGATAGAGAAAGAAGGCCATTTTTATTTCAAACACAGCCATTTGAACTGGCAAGCATTTTGCTAGGAAAAAGGGGTATTTTCTTTCTAAAATCATTTTGCCACCTCAATACTATGATGTTGCACTTAATTTTTTAAAGGCTAAAAGTATGCCCTTCAATATTGTTAGCTTTATATCCACCAATGATTGGTTGAGCCTTTAGGAAAGAAAATCGGATTGGCATGGAAAACATCTTGGATTTCATATCCCATGCATCAAGCATTAGTTTGCAAAGGTTTTGTTTGGAAGAAAAAAGTGTTTTCAGCTCACTTTTACTCTCATTCTTCCTAAATCAAGGATTTGGAAGAGTGTCATGGAAATTATGGCAAAAGATTATCGAAATAAAAGAGATCTTGGAATTAGTATTATTATTTTAACACATGTCAAACTAACAATATCTGAATCTTTTAGGAGCATAACCTATTTGTAAGACCTTCAAGGAATCCATAGAAAAGAACTTTTGGATGTGAAAGGTCTCTGATGGTGAAAGGTCTATAGTTAAATATCAGGTTAATCATATAGGTGGAAGTGAAAGACCTTTCTAAGAGAGTTCAAGCAATTGGTGATCACCTACCAAAGAAATTTTTTCCAAAATGTTCTCATTATCTTAGATATTGGAGATCAGTATTAACAAAATTCATGGTCGATGACAATATAATACTATTTACAAATCAAAATTCATTTCATAATTTATAGTTTCTAAAAAGTAATATACAGAGTTTTAAAATCAAGATAGAAATTGCCCCTGATTGACATACTACCATAAGGTCATGACCCTTAGACCAATCGCCTTTAATAGGCATCCATCAACTTCAAATTTTTGCTATGTTGACATCCTTGAGGGTTGAATTGTAAATCAACTAGTGGAACATATCAAACTCTAAGTTCTCAAGCTCAAAAATTCCACAAGATACGTGGTTATCCTGTCATCTTAAACATGCCATCTCTTTACTAAATTCCTTAGTAAAGAAAATGAATCCAAAAGTTCATGGCATGACAAATAACCATCCAAGCAATTCAATTCAAAATTTATAGCAACTTTCGATTCCCATTCTAGGTAGAGAGGTTTTCAAGCTTTATTAGAATAACAAAGGTCATCTGATTTTGAACAAGCAAAGGAAATAACTTTATGTAGGAAATCAAGGGGACATGATACACCTTTCTCTTTTTAATTTTCTGCTTCTAAGAATTGCCTAAGCTGCTTGTTGGGTTTCTTTGCCTTTTAGAACCTGGAGTTGAAAAAGTTTGCGAAAAGGGTTGTAAGGTATGGGACAAAACTATTGAGGTTACTGAATGATGAAAGGCCGAAGACGAGATGTTGTCCGAATGGATTTTCTCATTTTCTCGACTCACTATGGCCTTGGCCACCATCGGCTTTGATAAAATCATTTTCTCATCCCATATATGTTACTTGTTGCCCCTTGGTCAACAAGAATATGTGTTATCAGACTGGCTCCCCAAAGGATAAATATTTTAAGGTAATCGCCTTTCAGTTTATGCTTCCCCAGATCCCCGATAGAAGTGTTGGTATCATACGAAATTACAAAATGATATGGAATTATTTGTAGTTTTCTTTTGGTCCAGGCTTTTGCTTTGGTGGAGACCTTTCCTCCATAAGTCTCTTTTTTTTACTTCCTTGAATGGCTTCGAGTATTTGCGGCTCCATTTCCTTTCATTGTTTTAGATTTGTTTATACTCATCTTATCTAGTAATGTCTCTTCTTTCTATATTGTAATTCTGTATTATTCACCTCAAACAGAAAAAAAACTTAAATTAATAACCAAAAAGGATTGCTTTTGAATTATTCCATATCATAACTCAATACCATGAATTAATTTTTTTTTATTTACCCATTATGTAAAACTATATTTACAAGGTTCAAAAAGTAACCAAAAAGGATTGCTTTTGAAAGTACTTTATTTCCTTAACTATGTTAGTACTTGTAAGAGATTTTCCTAAATCCTAATATCATTTAATTTTTTAACCCTATATTTACAAAACTGAGTGAGTAGTTCAAAAAGTTGCCTCTCTAACGACTTTATTGCTCTTTGGTCTTCTAATGCTTCCCATAATGTGATGGGAATTTAATAGCCTCCTTTGGCTTTAATTTAATTTGGAAAACACCAATTTTGAGCAGATCTTGAACCTTTCCTCTAAACTCATCACATTCTTCCATAGAATGCCCCTGTAATCTCACATGGAGTTCACAACATGCATTAATATCATAACATTGGGGATCAGTGGGTCTAGGGGGAGAATTGTATACAGGAACAATGAGCTGATCCTGAAGCAAAATAAAGAACAATTCTCTGTAAGTAAATGAGAATGAATCGAGTTCACTTCCTATATCCTTTCTCCCTGTGAACTCTGAATGATGATGGAATAGCACCAGAAAAATCAAAAAGATTGGAAGGTAAGCTATTCTGGGTAGATCCAGAATTAGATGTTTTTGCTTCACTCATGTTTAACAAGACACTTGATCCAAACTTCAAGTCTTCAAATGTTAATTTAAGAATTTGTTCTTTTACCACTCGAATCTCATGGTCTATTTCTCTGACCATTTCTTCAAATTTCTTGACTCTGGTTATTAGTCCATCGAGCTGATCTTTCATTGTTAAGATTTCATTTCCATACACTCATTTGATGGATTCTAGCGTACTGATCCTTAGCACTAACTAATCATCCATGCCTTGATTCTTGATATAGGAGAAATGAAACAATTTTTGTATATTAATAGAAATTACGAATGCATAAGTATATAAACAAATAAAAATGTAAAACTTACAAATGTGAAAAAAATGCACGAAAAAATTTACAAGTTTTCACAGAATATGGATATCACAATAGATTAACTTGAGAAATGAAAGCAAAATTTATCATAATAATATAACATATACTTATTAATATCAAACTAAAAGAGTAAAGAGTTAGAAACGTTGCCCCATGTGACCACCCTAATGTGGTACCCTCTAGAATCGAGTATGGCTCTAACATGGTAAGGCCCTTATGGTTCATTACATGAGGTTTGGGTTAGACATTTAAATAGGTTTTGGTATTGCTCCTGAGTCTAGAAAGAACTTACAAGGTACTTTAATCCTTACCCATCATGGGTTTATGTTAGAAAGGGTTCAAGTTGAGTGAGAGTATCTTCCATGCCCATAACGAGGAAGGCATAGGAATTTACACTTGATAGGCTAGTGATAGGCTTTTCACTAGCCCAAACAGAGGGTAACACCTCATAATGTAGAGCTACTTTGCCCTTTCCTAGAATATCAGGTACTTATGCACCCTCCATATCCCTGGAAGAAAATCTAATGCATATGAATGTGCATAGTGTGTGCAGGAGAACAACTTACCTTTTATGACTTGATGCTTTCAAAAATATTCCCTAAAAAATAATGCTATAGTGGAATCAAAAATGTTAGTGAAAAATATCAATAATATATACTAAAATTTCCATATAAATAAAAATATAAACTTTTTTACTTGAAAATACTGGGAATTATAGTTAAATACCAATTCAAACCAAATTAATTAAAATTTTGTTAAAACGTAACTAATTTTAGGCTTGACTCTCTAACCTATCCCCAATGGAGTCGCCAAACTGTTACAATATGGCCCAGATACGAATCTTGACCAGCTTGACTTAATATGGCTGGTGTACCCCTCATTCCTATATATATCTATATATCTATATATCATTATTTTTCTTTTACTTTTAAGTGCCTATATTATTATCTTTCTTAGTTTTCATGTCTAGGGACTGAGTTGTTGAGATGAATCGCTTACTCAACTCAACTCTAAATAGTCATTGCGAAACAACTATTTATTTGGAGTTGCCACCAATCTTATTCTGGCCAAGTGAGATTGGTCACCTACTGAAGTTCGCATTTTGAGGGTTACGAAACCCTTAAAAATAAACTTCGAGGTCCGCGCTTATACTAGATATCGCATGAAAGGGTCTGGGAGTCAGTTAAAATCACAAGTAAGAATTGACCTTCTTGTGATACCCAATAATTTGTACCTTATTAATCTCCGTGTTAATAATTGATTTTTATTTAATTTGAATATATGATATTTAATTCTAAAATTCCCATATTTAAAACTAAATTTTATAAAACAAATTTATTATTCAAAATGCGAAAATCACATTTTTAATATTTTTGAAAATCGAAATATCTTCTGTACCCTCTCGGAAAACCAAGAGAACATAAAGGTTTTTTTTATTCTCTTTCATACCCTATTGGAGAGCTGGTGGAATACGAAAGGTTTAAAAACAACAAAATATCTTTTGTACCTCTTTGGATAACTAGAGGAACACAAAAGGTTTTATTTTTCATAATTTAAAAAAAATCTGATTTTCATTTTTTAAAAGGATATATCTCATTATTAAAATAATTCGTGAACCCCTCTCATATTTTGGGAGAAATTCTACGTACTATTTTAACATCAGAGACATTGCCTTAATTTTCAAAAATTTCAATTTTATTAATAATAATAATAATTGGCCTAAGACTTGGTTTAGACACAATGTACTAAACCCAACTCTAAGGACCTAGGTGTGGTCGATATGACCAACATGTCCTTTAAAGTACACCATTGATGTAGAACTATTTCGGTGACCCTAAAGGACTCAATTCTAAAAATAAATTAATGAAATGTTACTAAGGCATACCTTTAACATATAAGTATCTTGGTACCATAAAAATTCTAAAATTTTATTAACAAATGAACCTATTCCTACTGTACACCTTTGACATAGAAGTATCTCGGTGATTACATAGGACTTGGTTCTAATGTAAATTACTAAAAATGTCTCTAAGGTCTACCTTTGACATCTACGTATCCCACTAAACCTAAAGGGCTAGATGACTCTATAAAAGATGAACCTATCCCTATTATGCACCTTTGACATATAAGTATCCCGATGACCATAAAGGATTTGTTTTTAGGAAAAATCATCAAAATGCCCCTAGGGTATACCTTTGACGTATATGTATCTTGATAATCTAAAAGGGTGGATGACATCATGTACAAATGAACCTACTCCTACTATCTTATAATCAAAAAAATTTTGAAAAAAATGCAAAACTTATAAAATATAATGAATTTTGAGAAATTGATTTAATGGTGGTTAAATAGTAATATTGAAAGAATTTTTAGGTTTAAAACTCAAGTAAATTCCACCAAAAATGTTACAGATAAAGAAAAGCTCATATTTTAGAACTAGAAAAATTTATAAAATTACATTGAAACTATATAAGATGAATTAAATATTCAAAATATTAACTTACAAAATGGTAAAGATAAAAATTCGAGATTTGAAATAAGTCTGTACTAAAAAAATTTGTGAGCAAAATAATTGCGGCATAATGAGAAATTCCAAAATAAGTAATGAAACTGCTGACTTGATACCTCATGGTAAAAAAATGCCAATATGAATTTTCCTTTGAATATTTATGATTTTTTGGAGTGCATATTGCATAAATACCACACTAGAATCGATAAAAATATACGATGGTCAACTTCCCAAATTTAACAAAAAATTCTTGAAATTTTCCTAAAAATTAGAAATTTGATCGTAATAACATCCACTAAAATAAATTTCAAAATTTCATAAGTTCTAAGTTAAAAGCTAATTATTTTACCTTGAAATTCATCTTTTTATTTGGTATTCGTCATATACGACCCTTGAAATGGCTAATTTTGTCAGATGCACCTGCGATCATTTAAGAACAATTAAATAAGTTTTGAAAATGTACATTCCCCTTAAACGAAATTTACCTCCACTGGGACAAATGCCTAATTTTGTATCTCAGATTTTTTTTTATTGACAAAGAAAGGGAGCTAGGACAAAATTAGATGTCTACACACATCAACCTTGGGGTACGAAACCTTAGGGTGTCTAGGTAATCTATATAAGTATATTCTCTCCAAACCTCAAGCTAAATTTTCTAATAGTTAACTGCCTGCCTACTTCATATTTCCCCATACTAAGTTAAGTATTAGAGTGCGCTTGGAGTATCCAACTTCGGTGCCCTTTAACACTTTTTGTTTTACAGATCTCTCATCAGAGAATCCATTAACCATCTTAGATATCAATCCCCATTGTTCATAAACAATTGGCACCATTTGTCGAAACTTTTAGGAAGTCAACATCTTATAAACTAGCTTATTTCCATGGCATCTAAGTCATACAATTCTATTACTGCTATCTTGGCTTCGTTTGGTACCAATATACCTCCCGGTTTGCTATTGCAAGCATCATGATGTTTAATTCTATAGTCACATTAGGAGTAGCCTTGTTAACCATGGCGACACTTTCCATACCACTTACATACGTGTACTCGTTTTCATACCTATGCCCCTAAACATCGTTGCCTATTAGAGGATGGGTGCAACCACCAATTTCCAGAACCTTCTAGCTATAATCTTGCTCTTTCCATAACAAAAACATGCAGTGCTAGATATGAATACAACAACCACTATTATTCCAGGAAGCCTATCAACCTCTATCAATGTCGTTCCAACTATTGCTATTACCCACACACAGTAGCCATTCACCAAAAGCATAACCCTAATTACAACCAGCCCAACAGATTTGTTCAACAAGATGAACATGAACCCTTTGATACTGCAAGCCTATCCATCACGTATGCCATAACCTGACCACCATGCACATTCTTAGATTTAGGCTATGACCAACCATATGACCATCTAACAAGTCATAACACAACAGTTACTTCAAGCACAAACTGATCGACAAAACCTCCAAATGCAAGGTGACAGGCAAAATTCTTAGCCATAGGTTAATCACCAAAATCAAGCACCCATATGCTAGAACACAATAACTAAAGTTGAACTAATCAACTAATAAACATGGTAAGCCAACAAGATCAAGATAGTTTCTACTTGACTTTCATTGTTGAAAGATCAATGAGGCAAAGGGTAATAGGACAAGAAGAGTCTAATAAGTACCTAGTGTAAGACCCATCCTTAGCAAATTAAGTGAGAGCCTTCAAATAGAAGATTAGGAGTTTGAAGGAACCATCTAAAAATGATTGAGAGTAGCTCGATAGTGAACATAATTCTCTATCCCTGGTCGTTTGCCAGGTACCTATCCTTAAGCAAATTAAGCTTTCAATAGATAATTATGATGGGATAATCGATCCCATTGACCACTTGAATCAATTTAGCACATTCCATAACCAGCAAGATTTACTAGATTGAGTTTAATGTCAAGTGTTCCTTACCACCCTCCGTAGGCTAGCATGGACATGGTGGTATTTTTTTTTGAAATTGGGTTCCATTGTGAACTTTGATCAGATAGACAGACAAATCTTAACCTATTTTTGCAGTTGTCATACAACAGCCAAAACTGCAGCTAGCCTGATGGCTATAAAGCAAAACCTTGAGGAAACCTTTAGGGAATACGTAAAATGCTTCAATGCGACTACAATAGAAATTCGTGAGTTGAATAATGAATGGGCTATTTAGGTTTTTATTTCAGGACTACAACATAAGCACTAGAAATATGCTCTTATTAATGCCTAGCTAAAAATGCTTTACCAGTTTTACAAAAAAAATTGAGAAATATGCAAATGTTGAAGATATAGAGATAGCTAATCTAAAATCAAGTGATCAGATAGGAAGGCAGAGGAGATCATTTTGGACGATCAGTAAGGAGGTCAAAGCACTTCAGCCAAAAGAATAAATCTAACACTTGTCAAGACAATAAAGCGAGCCAAACTAGTAGTGGGAGCAACACTTGTAAAAAGAGGGATTGAGCACCTACCTATAATAAATATGACATGTATACCCCTCTTAATGCTAATCACATGCATATCCTACACAAAATTATGAAGGAAGGCTTAATAGAAAGGCCACCACTATTAAAAGGTGAAAAGAACTGCAAGAACCCAAGAAAGCACTATGAGTTCCATGATGATATTGGGCATATTAGGAAAAAATGTATAAACCTCAAGAATGCCATCAAGGCATTGATATAAAAAGGAGAAAGTATTTTTCCAAAAATGAGAATTCCAAATAAAACATATTTTAGTCCTCTGAAAGGAGTTATGATAAAGCTGTAAGAAATGCCTAGTTGGCATAATTAATGTTATTGTAGGGAGCAATGAAGAATGGGCAAGCAATAAATCCAAAAGGAAATCTCAACCTATATTGGCAATAGCAATGGATACATACCCCAAAAAAGCCTAAGTGGGACAACTAGTCTATTGCATTTAATAAAGATGACAACGAGTGGTTTGTTGACAATGGCAACAACTCAATCATCATAATGTCAAAGGATCTTGATTGATAATGAAAATGATGTTGATTTTTTGCAGTAAGATACTTTCAAGAAAAGGTTTCGAGCTGACAAACTAAATCCATCATCGCTTATATTTGATTTGTTAATCAACTGATACCTATTGTCATAATATATCAAGATATGAACCTCAACATATCAGAGTAGACAATACTTTGAATCATCATAGGGCCCAATCCAATCAGACAAATCATTCAATTGAACTTTTTATACTAAAATACAAAAGTGACTCAGTTAAAGAGTCACCTCTAATCTATTTTGGCTAAGTGTGATTGATCACCTATTTAAACCATTCACTAAAGAGTTATGAAACTCTAAAGGTTCAACGCATACTAGAAATCTATAAGTTGGGCTTAGGAATCGATTAAATCACAAGGATTCAACCTGTTTGTGATGCCGAATAATTAGTACAACTAATCACATATATTTGAAATTTGTTTTTCTCAATTTTAATCATATGTATTCAATCATAGTACAAATGTAACAATCATAAAGAGTGGAAATGTTTCATGAAATGATGCAAATGTAATTACTCACCAATGATGCAACCATCTGATGCCCTTGAAAGAATACATCTACAAGTACTCCTAAAAATATACAATCAAAGAATAATGATCCCAATGCATATGATATGAAGCACATCTAAAGGGCAATGACATCTATAAAGCCTAAAACTCTTGTTAATTTTTCCTTTGAAATGCGATGCAGTGCATACTACAAATGTTATGCAATGCCATAAACCCTGCCATGTGATATTGTGTATAGCATGCAATAAATGTCATGTAATGTCAACACCTCAAGCCAATACTTCTTCAAACAAGCTAGCTATTTCATTTTCTTCCCAACACTTTCCATTCATGATTTCAAAATAGATGAGACCCTTTATTAATTCTGACCTATCAATATTTTCAAAGAATTTTTGCTCTTAATTCCATGATCTAAACCATTAGAATTCATCTTACTCCTTTTCTTGCCCTAGAATATCAACACTTTCAAATAAAAAATCATTAGTGTAGTCAGGTCTAGATCAACTTTTTTTGTGAATTCTTTTTCCAAGAATGCACTCTAAGCTCCTTATGTTTTAGAAAAGTTTATTCTTGTTCAAATCATCTATTATTTCCTAGATGGCTTTCACAGTTTATCAAAAATCCATGCCCTATTGTTTCACTTCTAGTCTTTTCATTTAGGAAACATGATTCCTAAAAATCATTTACCCCTCATTGAACAGAACATTTACCTCTATTCATGACATCCTTTTCTCAAAGAAAACATTTTCTTTAAAAGAAGCATTGGCTTGAAACACTTGTTTAAAGAAAACTAGGTTTGAAAAACATTACCCCCAAAGCATCCAATATTCAAGTATCTTAAAGAAAAATAATCCACTACTAGGAAATTCCCTAAATGGTGATTTGGTCTTTTGCAAATTTAGTTAAAGGGTTTAGCATAAGAAAACTTCAATTGGTCCAAGAGGGTTTTGTAAAAATGAAATATGTGCCTTACTATCTTAGGCTCTTGAATAGATTAACCTTTACAAAACATGGACTCCTTAGGAATCAAATAATATCGATATTCTAATAAGTTTCGCTCTATCAATAACCCAACTGGCACTAAGATTAGTTGTGACAAGGTTAGGGTTAGGGGATCAATTAGAAAAAGATCTAAATTTTCAAGTCAATCCCTTCAAATGAGGGATGACACCTTAGGATATTCGAGGATTTTTGTGTGTCCCTAGGTTTCTTCCTTTTTGAAAAAATTTCAGTAATCTCATAAGTGACACCGAAAATTCTCCTATTTTGTTCTAAATTACCTGTTTTCAGGTTTCACCCTAGAGATCAATTCTTTTTTTCATTTTTATTTTTTTTGCTACATGTTCTTAGGATAGTTAAAATCTGTCCAAAAGACAATTTCTAGAATACTAGGCTCATCAGCTCAAATAGCCATATCTGATCAAAATAGAATTTTCTAGGTATGTAGTGTAGGCCATGGTATGGGGTTTAGAAAGAAAAAGGATATATTTATAGGCCTAAATCAAGTGTTTAAGGGTGAAAGATCAAAGAACATTTTTTTCCTATGAAGGTTTTCATCTTTTCTACCTTTTTTTGAAGCACATTTTATCTATGTTTCCTCATCTATTTCCATTTTCTTTTATTTTACTCCTTTTGAGCTTTTGCTTTTGTTTTCACTTTTTCTTTCTAACTTTTTTCTTTTCTTTTTTCTTTTATTTTCCTTTTATGTAGAGATTCTTAGGTTTCAAAAACTTGGTCAACTTTGATTTTGCCCTAATTCGTCGAGCTTTTTCTAAAACTGTAAAATGGGATATCCACCCTCACATTTTTCTAATGAGCTTTTCTTTTCCCATGCTCCCTAGTGTTGAGGGTTTTCCTTGATTAGGGTTGATAGAATGAAATAATTCATTTGGCTAAAAAAGGGGTGAGCAAGGGAAATAATATTTATACTTGAGAAAAGATAGTGAAAGAAGGCCATTTGTCATCTCAAGTATAACTACAAGAGTTGAAAAGTTATTCTTCAAAAAATAATTTTTAGTTAATCTTAAACATCCTAATCACATGATGTTTCATTCAATTTTCAGTCAATTATCTTTTTTTTTTTTCAAAATTTTTAAATTTTCATGTCCCAAAATTCACGCCTTAATTCTTATTTTTTCCACATTAATGGGCGAGTCACTTTTTAGTAAATCACTAACGTAGGATACTAAGATCAAAATCTACCCAGGGCATCCTATGTTCAGTTGATAATACGTTTTTGGCTTGGCTTTGGGTGGTTTAAAAAGAATATAACTCAAAAGGGTGAAAATTAGTGTTAGGCTATTCAAAGGGGTATGAAAAAAATAGGCTTAAAAGGTTTTCTAGCTATAGAAAGTTGTGTTATTAACCCATAATGCCTTAAAATGTAAATCGATTTTCAAAAGCAATGACCAACAGGTTCACATTTTAAAGTCTATAAAGAAAGGTAAATTTAGAGCAACCTTAGCCCAAGTTACCATAGTTTTAGGACCTTTACCAAGGTATCTGATTCACTTTATTTCCAAAGGAATCCATGAATCTTAAAAATCTATTCTATCATTCCTAACCTAGGTGGACGCTTTCACTTTATTGGTTGTTTCGAAACAATGGTGAAATTTAAAATCAATTCCCTCAAGTCATTAGTCTTTTAGGCAATCACAATGTTCATGAAAAAGTTTGAAAAATCAATTTAGGGGTATAGGTTCATTCCCAGTAGAAGCATCAATATTCTAAGACTTTATATTATTATGCTTTTTTAAAAATTCCTTTTTTTTAGAAAACATTTTGTCATTTTTGACACCAAAATCTTTGAACTATACCTACCCAAAATTATTTCTATCAAACATTTTGAGTAATGCATGCTTTAAAGAAAAGATTTCAATCTAGGGCCAAAAGTTCTTATTACAAAATAGTTTAACCATCGTATCTCTTTGCTTTCCCTAAGTGCACAATCAACTATTCTTAACCCTTAGAGCATCCTACTTCATTATGGCATCCAAATCCAACTGTTTAGCATTGATCAGTGCTTAAACCTTCCTTTTCATGCATTATGCAATTATCTATAGTGTGACATCAAATCCTAAAATGGTAATCATAGTATGCATTTTCATCTTTCCAACTCAGATATGGTGGTTGGATGAGCTTTACCAAAACTCTAGTAAGGAGTTTGTATTCAACAAGTAAGGGCAGTAACTCGAAATAAGATAGGGAGCGGTTGAAATTGATCCCTTTTTTTGAGCCCTTGACTTAGCATATTAAATAAAAGACCTCAAGTATATCTATAAGTCAGAGAGTTTGCTAGGTAATTTTATTTAAATGCCATTGGGTACTGATCTAGACCTTGAGAGGGATTGTTCTCAAGAGAATAGAATGATTGGTCTACAGGGCCTTCAGGATATAGGGCAAAGCTTTCCATTATGGCTTGAAACATTTCCTCGATAGAATAGGATGACTGTTATACTAGGCCTTAAGAATACGGGGTGAAGCTTTCCATAATGGCTTAAACTTTTTCCTCTTTTGCTTTGGACACCCTATTCTCTTTCTCATTAGGTATCTTACCTCCTTGAAGCTTTCCACTCTTAATTGCCTTTTCAATCATTTCTCCGAGCATGATGATGTTAGCAAAACTCTTGGTAGTATTCCTCATAAGCCTATCATAGAAAAGACTAGGCAATATCTCTAAAAAGTAGACATCATTTCCTTCTTAGTCAACCATGGATGCACCTAGGTAGCTTCATCCCTCCACCTTTGTCTGTATTGCCTAAAGTTTCAATGGGATTTTTGTCCTTATTCTATAATGAAAGCCTATTCCAAGTCTTATTTGTTATAGGCTTGTATTGGTCCAAGAAAGCTTGAGCTATGTCCAACCATGTTTAAACCTTATCTTTATCCAATCTAATATACCATTAAGCTACAACACTAGTTAAACTTTAATGAAAGTGATAGATCAACAACTTTTCATTATTCTTGTACTTTGCCATCTTAGCAATCAGTCTTATATGAGCAATCGGACAAGTAGTTCCATTGTATTTTTCAAAAATTGAAACATTGAACTTAGGAGGGATAACCAAATTGGATAGAAGGCTTAGTTTTTTAACATCTACAATGTCGAACTTGTTGATACCTTCAGCAACCTTTAATCTATTCTCTATCACTTGCAATTGTAACTTTTCTTTTTGTAGCTTGTTTGGATGCCTTTTCCAATTTTGCAAAGTCATCGAGATCAGGTCCTAATGAATTAACATGAATAGACCCCTATTTAGCCTCTTTTTCCTTGACATGTGTTGCATCGTAGCTACTGGGTTCACATTTACTAAGGAGTAAATCCAGAGAAGGACAAAGCTTGTGGCATCTTAACTTAAGGTGCAACATAATTTGCCCACGGTACATTAACTAGTTCACTTGGTTTACCTCTTCGATCAATTATTTTAACTTGAGCAATCAATTTCTTGAGTTGCTTTATTTTTGTAGTAGAAATGGTTATCAACTCCATTTTCTTGGCTTACTATTACTAAGCTCTTCTTGACCTTTCATCATATTCTCTTGCACTTCCTTGAGTTTACAGACCATTGTAGACAGATTACTATCCATGCTCAAAAGTGCCCAATGACCTCACCACCTTTAACTTAAAAGGAAAACTTTCTTTAAAAATCCTCATATTGGTTCGTTAGTCTACTTTCGAAGATACATGGGGTACATGTTATGAAGGTGCATTCATATATGCAAGTGAATGCAATCATACTATTAATGCAACACATGATATTCATTATTGAACAAAAATTACCCTAGAAAAACTTCAAGACATTACTATAACTTTGAGGAAAACAACTAATCTCTTTTTGTGTAGTGTGATGCATAAGCATTGTTATCTCCCTAATGCACTAACAATGATGCGATGATGCATGCAAAACAGATAAGGCAAAACAACATCATAGATTAGTTACGTAAAGAATAAAGACATAATCGCATAAAACATCTTTGATGTTCTAAGTGGTCCAAAATTTTGTTCCTGGGCTTGGCAACCTTTTGGAATCACAGGGACACATTTATTTCAATATTAGGTTTTGTCCTCTATAATTAGACTCTAAAAGACTAGCCCTGTCGATAAACAGTCCTAATTTAAGGCATTGATTTCATTTAGGACAGTTTCCTCAAAATCGAGCTATAATGATATTTCTAGTGTCATCATTAGCCATCAATTTGATAGCATAACGGTACATTCAAACGCTCTTTACACTATAACATTCATGATGCAAAACCCCAAGGTGTCTATTCACCTTAGCTTGGTTTTCTTTTCTGGACATGTTTTAGCTATCAACTCGATAGCCAAATGATGAATTATAGTCAATGCAAATATAATCATGTATCGATAGGATAATAAATATCTTAAGTAGTAAAGTTCATTTGACACCATTCAAGATCCAAACTTGGGAAAAATAAAGCAAAAGAAGGTTAGAAGCACTTCCTGGTTGTACCTTATCTTAGGTAGCTCTAAACTTTTGGTATAGTTAACTAAGTTTGGCTCTTACATCTCATTATATAAATGTTTAAGATGACCTCTAACGCATGTGGTACCTAAATCATTCCTGCTGCTCGGTAAAGACAACTGAGGCATCTCGATCCTAGGCGTATTGCAGGCTTAGTGGAATGAGTTTGATCTATAGGAAATCTTAGGGTAGCCAGTAATCAGATTTCAAAACTTTATAAAATAATTTATAAACAAGGTGGTGAAAATATAAAAATAAAGAAAATTCAAGACTCCTTAAACAAGATCAACTTGCAAGATCTTGATTAATCTTTTAGATCAAGAAACCTAAAAACTATTCAAGATTCAAACATGCCTTAATCTTAAGAAGTTTTCAAGCAATTCCATGACCAAATTACAAGAAACACCGAGCCCTGTTGTCATAAACCTAAGTTGTCCAAGCGTCTAGCCTCTAACGGTTATCCACACAGGTGACCTAGAAATCTTTCAATAAGGAAGGAACTTTGTTGTTGAGAGCCATGGTAGTAGCTTAGGTTTTAATAAACCTTCCCCTGGCACAAGAAGATCTTGATTCAATAATCAAAGAAATAAAAGAAAACAATTTTCCTCTTATTAGTAACCAAGATTGTGCCAACCCTTTAGGGTTTTAAAGAGAAATTACAAGCCTTTGGCCAATTTTCAAAGCCACCAATTTGTTATGAGGGATGGCAGACATGGATTTATATAGTTTAAGGTTTAAAATTTTAGTTTTTAAGAAATTATAGTTTTACCCTTGGCCCATGTGAACTTGTTCAAATTGGGCCTAAGTAACCAAAACTTATATTAGATATATAAACCTAGTCTCTATTTAATTTCTACTAATCACCCTTATGTGTGTGACCCGTTAGGCCTCCATCATATTGGCAATAAATATAAAATAGCCTAATTAAGAATATTTTATACTTACAGACCAAGATTGGCATCTAGCAATGCATCATAGCCACCTAACATGCAGAGAGTGTCAATATGGTTTTTACAAGCCCTTCAGTGTTCAGTATCTCAGTGTAATAAATATCCTTTCATCATATATCTCTAAATTAGCAATAGCATGGTTCAGTGTCTACTCTTAGCTCATTCCATATTAGTAATGCAACCCCTATGTGTTAAGTCCATAATTAATATTGTCTTGGGCAAGGACTTTTCAGTTAACACAGGCCAGGTACTTATGACAAATGTCCCTCCATATCACTTGGGGTGATGAATCCTCTCTGGACCACTCATTCACCTACCACATGATTTATGCCATACCCAAAACCACCCTACCATAAGCATCCATCTATTGTGGACCCATTCATAATGGAATCAAAGCATGACACTGCTCATATGAGATGACATGGTGTCACAAGTCTAAGGATCACTTACACTACTGACACATGAGAGTATTTCCATAGACACTTGAGTTGAATGCCAAATGGAACTCTCATAGTAGGTCATGTTTAGTGAATTTGTTACCATAACAAGCACCTATATGATGTCCCCAAGTATCTCTAATGAGATCAATTGCATGCATCCTATGCATAGAGGCTTACATATGCCAGTCTTTGTGCATTATCAATGCCTCGTCTTAAAATATGATGACCAAGAATATTTTTAGAAACTTGGCTTTAGTGCATAAGAATCTTATAATTCCAACTCTTTACAATTCCCTTGCAAGGCCTATGTGTTTCATGGGCTTTATTTACATAAGATATTTATAACAATTATACAATGAGATACTATAGATAAAGAAATAACTTTATTATATTAACAAAATATAATGCTTGATTACATGAAATCACTAAATGATAGTGATTGGCTTGCGAGTTTACGTCAACAATCTCCTACTAATACTCATGCGAATTGCTCATATGTCTACCCTTCATATGAAGATCATGTTTCTACTAGGATAGAACTTTAGTCGATCAGCTAAGTTCTCTTTGGCACATACTCATTCCATACTAATGTCACATCTTTTTATTATGTCTCTAATGACATGATAACATCGTAACACATGATTAGATTTGTGATGACACCTTTGTTCCTTAGCTTGCACTATGGCTTCATTGTTATCACGATAACAATGCTTGGAACCACATCAAGTTCATCAAATGAACTTATCCATCCAAACTTTCTCCATCGTGGCCTCATACATGAGGATGTATCAGGCTCCAATTATTGAGTCTATAGTCTTTTCATGTTTAAAACCTTTCTAACTGATTATAGCACCATCAAAGGTAACTACAAAACTACTTTGTGATTTGCTATCAACCCAATCATATTGAAAGCTAGCACCAATCAACCCTTAATAAGGAGTTTTGCCCCTCCATACATGTCCTTCCATCTAAAGTCTTAAGACATAACTCTTTTGAGTAATACACGTTATGTACCATAGGCAGGTTTCCTTTCTTAGAGTTTTCCATGCTCAACCTCTTTAACGCCTTGGCTATGTGAGTGGATTGGGATAAGCCAAGTAGTCTTTTTTATCTATCTCTATAGATCTTAATTCTCAGAATGTATGCTGTTTCTCCCAAATCCTTCATGGAGAATTGTCTAGACAACCAGACCTTACTGGCCTGCAGCATCGGTATGTCATCTCCTGTAAATAATATGTCATCAACATACAGCACCAGAAAAATAGTAGCTTGCCCATTGGTCTTCTTACAAAGACACGATGTTAGGAATAACCTAAGGATGAAAGATATTTTGATGTATTTCATTAATTTGAACTAATTATTTATATATATTGAAGTTTTCATTATATTATTGCTATTCAGTCCTGATTTGTATTTATAGGTTAAAGTAAATGTAAGCAAATATGGTTTGTTGACTATGGTCGCAACGTAGCCCGAATATGATTCCTGACTTAGCCCGACTTAAATGGCCTTCATTTCTATATTTGTTGGTATATCACTATTTTATATTCCCTTGTTTCTATAGGCCACATCATTATTGACATTTTCTTACTTTTACGGACTGGGCGGTTGTTGCAACGTACCCCGGAGTGGATCCTCGTGGATCTAAGAGTGCGTACGACTTAAAACACTTTCCTGACTTAGAAATGTCTTCTTAACTGAGACTATTCTTTGGCGATGTGATGAGAACGAGAATGTATGGATTCTCAACTTATTATACAGTGAGGGGGACTATAAGACGAATCACTCATCTTATTGGTCTCGTATAACTATCACAAAATGGCCAACGCTTGGAGTTGCCACCGATCATTTTGGGCTAGGCATGATCGGATGCCTATTGAAACCTATGTTTCGAGTTACAAAACTCAAAACATCGATCTCGTGGTCTACG
>JBBYHK010274222.1:0-28006 GCA_038382065.1 Adansonia grandidieri | reverse complement strand
TAATTTCATATGATTTTTTTATGATTTTTAGGTTATTTTATTGTGTAGGGACTAAAATGAAAATTTAGAAAAGTGTATAACTAAATAGCAAATTTTCATATTTAGGGTGCAACATGTACATTTCATCAGTTTTAACGATTTCTATTATTTCTATGGCCTTTTGTAGGGATATTAAAATTTTTAAAACTTTTCGTATTTGTTTGGTCTTCCAAAGGATACAAAATGTAATTTTTAAAAATTTAGGGGCTTGATTGCAAATTTTGCATTTCAAGTCAAAGTTAAACTTTTAGCTTCTCCATTTAGACTAAATTCATCTCCTTTTCATCATTTTAGTGTCCATTAGGGTACAGGGATACTTTCATGTCGAAGGTATACCCTAAGGGCATTTTGGTATTTTTTTCTAAAATCGAGTCCTAGATAGTAACCAAGATGCTTTTATGCCAAAGGTGCACATTTAGGATAGGTTCACCCAGTTTTTATCATTTTAGTGTCCATTAGGGGTACCCGCATACTTTCATGTCGAAGGTATACCTAGGGGTATTTTCATAATTTTCCTCACTAGGATGCTTTTATGCCAAAGGTGAATGTTTAGGATTCATTTAGCCTTTTAAGGTCTTCTTAGTGTCCATTAGGGTACCAGGATACTTTTCATGTCGAAGGTATACCCTAGGGATATTTTGGTAATTTTCTTAAAATCAAGTCCTAGATAGTAATTGGGATGCTTTTATGTTAAAGGTGCACATTTAGGATAAGTTCATCCAGTTTTTATCACTTTAGTGTCCATTAGAGGGTACCGAGATACTTTCATGTCGAACGCATACCTAAAAGCATTTTCATAATTTTTCTCACCGGGATGCTTTTATGCCAAAGGTGAATGTTTATGATTCATTTAACCTTTTAAGGTCTTTTTAGTGTCCATTAGGGTATCGATATACTTTTCATGTCGAAGGTATACCTTAGCGGCATTTTGGTAATTTTTCTAAAATCGAGTCTTAGATAGTAACCAAGATGCTTTTATGCCAAAGGTGCACATTTAGGATAGGTTCATCCAGTTTTTATCATCTTAGTGCCCATTAAGGGGTACTAGGATAGTTTCACGTCGAAGGTATACCCTATAGGCGTTTTGGTAATTTAGTTAGGACTAAGTCCTATGTGATTACAAGGATATTTTCGTGTCTAAGGAACACATTAGGAATAGGCACCTCATTTTAGATTGTTATTGAGTTTTAGGAAGTTTTATAATATTTTTAATAAAATATCAATTTTCTTTTAGGAAATTAAGGCAATGTCTCCAGGTTAAAATAATATGCAGAATTTCTCCCAAAATATGAAAGAGGTTTTACGAATTATTTTAATTTTGAGATATCCTTTTCAAAATGGAGGTCGGGATTTTTGTAAATTTTAAAAAAATAACAATAACAATAACAATAAAAACTTTTGCACTTCTCTGGCCCTCCACTGGGGTGCAAAAGATATTTTTAATTTTAAAACTTTTTTTGTTCATCTGGTTTTCCATTGGGATACAAAGGAGAATGATAAAAAGTTTTCAAGTTCTATTGGTCTTCCGATGGAGTACGAAAGAGATTTTGACTTCCGAAATTTTAAAAACTCAATCTTCCTAATATGGAATAATAAATCCGTCTTAAAAAATTATTATTTTGAGAATTTATAATTAAATGCCATATGTTGAAACCAAATAAAAATTAAAGTTCAAGTTAACACGTAATTAATAAGATACCGATTTTCGGGCATCACAAGAGAGTCGATCCTTACTGGTGATTGTAACTGACTCCCGGACCCTTTTATATGATCTCTGGTATGATCGCGGGCCTTGGTGTTTGTATTCTTGGGTTTCATAACCCTCGAAATACAAACTCCAGTAGGTGACCAATCTCACCTAACCCAAATAGATTGGTGGCAACTCCAAATAAATAGTCATTTCATAATAACTATTTAAGGTTAAGTCGAGTGAGCGATTTATCTCGACCACCCAGTTCCCAAAAATAAAAAGATTTCAATAATGATATGGCCTACAAAAATAAGAGAATATAAAATAGTAATAAATTTAATAAATATAGGAGCGAAGGCCATTTAAGTTGGGCTTGGTTAGGATTCGTATCCGTGCCACGTTGCAACACTAGGTTTAGTTAAGAATCTCATGTTACATTTGGTTCACTGGAATAGAATGTAGCTATAATGGAATAGCTATTATGTGAAAATGGAATGGAATAGTTACACAGTAGTTTAATTCAATAGAACGGAATGACTATTGCTCTAGTATTCTTATATTTGGTTGATAAGAATAGCAAAAGTAATAACAAAAGAATAATGGAAAAATGACTACATTACCTTTTAATTTAAAATAAATTTATTTTTTTAATGTACAATGAATAAAACCTTAAATTTTATCACAAAATTCAAACCAATCTCTGACAATTTCTTTATATTGTCTAAAAATCAAACTCGTTATCTTTAGATTTGTGTCAAAATTGTGATTTACTGTAGATTTGGAACAAAAAATTTAGAACTACATCCATAATCTTATCCATTTTCGCTTTCTAATGGCCAACGTCGAAGGCCCATTATTTGTTTTCTTTTTCTTATCACTATGACATTTGTTTGATCTTGTTTTCCTTCTATCCATTTACAGTTTCAATTTAAAAGAGGCAATTTTTGGAATAATTGATTTTAGGGTTATGATCTCAAAGTTGAAATATATGTTAGTTGGAAATTGTGGAAATTAAATGGGATTTTGAAAAAAGTTATGAGATTAAAGAGATTGTGGAGAAAGGGCAAGGAAGAACAAATTTAGGGTTTATGGTTGTGGTAAGATAAACCCAAAACGCAAAATGTTTTCATTTAAAAGGATATTAACATTATGGCATGTGAATCTTTGACAAAAGGGACTTCAAATCCCTTAGAGCATGTTTTAACATGTTTTATTTTTTTCATAAATGAAATGGAGAATTCAAATTTCTTTATAAGATGATTTGAATCCCTCTTTTGCTTTGAAATAGAATCATTTTTTAAACCATGTTCTATCTATAACCGCTATTCTATCCAATGATCAGTTTTGCTACATATAAAAAAGGTAATATCCCTCTAATTAGAGAACGTATATATTAAAAAGTAATCATTAAAATTTCAAAGCACACAAATCATCATTCTTAATAATATTTCCATAAGCTATTTACATGCAACAGAAATTTGGACAATAATGTTACAAATCAACTAGTAAAAAGTATTAAACAAAATACAAGCAAGAATAAATAGATCCAGTACACTATAAAATATAGAGAATTACATTAATAGTTGATCAAAGTTTATGTTACAAAAAGCAATATGATGGATCAAAGTTAAAAGTTACAAAAAATAACTATAAGGTAAATACAGTTACAAAAAATAACTGTAAGGTACATAAAAAAATGCAACACAAGCAAAAAGCTACAGTTATGTGTTGCATTTCTAAGATTTACATATATGTCATACAGAAAAAGAATTTTATGAACCACCTATAATCTTCAATCCGTAGGAAGAAATCTTCTAAACTATCACCAAGAAGGTAGATAATAAAACACAAGCATTTGAGTAGGATGATCAGGAATTTTGCTTAAAACATTATCTTTCTCATCATCTATTAAGCTTTTAATATCACTCAATGTTGCATCCAACTATTAAACCTTTTTCATGAATCATCATTTTAGATGATTGTGGTTGTATTGTTGAGGTATCCATCTCATCTATAGAAGGTTTGGTTTCACATCGCTTATTAGTGCTTCCCTCCTTATTTATCCCTTGATAACCTTTATTTTAGCATCTATTTCTTCGATGATATCCACAGCGGTGTCGTAACGTGGCCTGGATACGAATATAGACTAGCCTGACTTAAAATGGCGAATGTATCCATTGTTTCTATATAAATAATTATTTTCTTGTATTTGGGATCCATATCATTATTGTTATTATTATTCTTATTTTGTGTATAGGAATTGAGTTGTCGAGATGAATCGCTCACTCGACTTGTCTAAATAGTCATTACAAAACAACCATTTATTTTAGAGTAGTCACCAATCTTTTTTCAACTAGTGAGATTGGACACCTACCGAAGTTTATATTTTTGAGGTTACGAAACCTATGAAAACAAAATCTAAGGTCTGCACTCATACCAGAGATCACTTAAAAGGGTTCAAGAGTCGATTACAATCATAAGTAAGGATTGATCTTCTCGTGATGCCTAGCAATCAGTACCTATTAATCGTGTGTTAACTTAAATTTTGATTTTTCTTCAATTTCAACATTTGATATTTAATTATTATTCCCATAATATTTTATTAAAAGAATTTATTATTTTGCAAAAATAGGATTTTGATATTTTTGGAAATCGAAATTTCTTCCATACCCTTTGGGAGAACCAAGAGAACAAAAAGATTTTTATCATTCTCTATCATACCCCGTTGGAGAACCTATGAAATACGAAAGGTTTTATTTTTACAAAAATTAAAAATCTTGACTTTCATTTTGAAAAGGGTATCTCGTTATTAAAATAATCCATAGAATCCCTCGCATATTCTGATAGGAATCCTATGTATTTATTTAATTATGAGACATTGCCCCATTTATAAAAATAATTTTATTATAAAAAAATACGAACTCTATGACCTAAAAATGACCTAATATGTTGAACATGTTCTTAATTTGTACTTTTGACGTGAAAATATCCTAGTACTCATATAGGATACGGTTCTAATACAAAATTATGAAAATACCTTTGGGGTACTATATCGACATAAAAAATCCTAGTAACCCCTAGAGGACTAAAAAATGCTTGAAAAAGGGTGAACCTATCCTAAATATGCACTTTCGGCCTATAAGCATCCTAATGCGTTCCAGGACTAGACTCGAAAAGAATTACGAAAATGCTCTTAGAGTATAACTTCGATATGAAATTATCTTGGTAACCTAATAGACCTTAAAATGATCTAGGAAGGCTAAACTAATCTTAAAAATTCAATTTCAGCATAAAAGCATCTTGGTAAAAAATTACCAAAATGCCCTTAGGGTATTCCTTCGACGTAAAAGTATCCCGATAACCCTAATAGACCTTAAAATGACCTTAGAAGGCTAAACCAATTCTAAAATACTCACATTTGGCATAAAAGCATCTTTATGAGCAAAATTACTAAAATACTCCCAGGGTATACCTTCGATGTGAAAGTATCTCGGTAACCCTAATGGACACTAAAATGACCTTAAGAGGCTAAGCATATCCTAAAATTCACCTTTGGCATAAAAGCATCTCGGTTGCTATCTAAGACTGAATTTTAAAAAAATTATCAAAATGCCCTTGAGGTGTACTTTCAACGTGAAAGTATCCCAGCGATCCTAAAGGACAGGAAAAGGATCATAGAAAGGCAAACCTATCCTAAATGTACATCTTTGGCATAAAAGCATCCCGATGACTACCTAGACTCGATTCGAGGGAAAATTACCAAAATGTTTTTTGGGTGTACCTTCGATGTGAAAGTATCTCGATAACCCTAAAAGACATAAAAAAGATCATAGAAAGGCAAACTTATCCTAAATGTACATCTTTGGCATAAAAGCATCCCAATGACTACCCAGGACTTGATTCGAGGGAAATTAACAAAATACCTTTGGAGTGTACTTTCGACGTGAAAGATCCTAGCAACCTTAAAGGACATGAAAAAGATTATAAAAAGGTGAACCTATTCTAAATGTACATCTTTGGCATAAAAGCATCCCAATGACTACCTAGGACTCGATTGGAGAGAAATTACCAAAATGCCCCTAGGGTATACCTTTGACGTAAAAGTATCCCGATAACCCTAAAAGACTTGAAAGTGATCATAGAAAGGTGAACCTATCCTAAATGCGCATCTTTGGCATAAAAGCATCCTGATGATTGGCTAAGAATCAGTTTTAAAAAATTATCAAAATGCCCTTATGGTGTACCTTCAACGTGAAAGTCTCTTGTTAACCCTAAAGGACATGAAAGGACAATCGATGATGATTTTTACTCTAAATGGGTAATTTAGATGACAAAAATGAGCTAAAGTACAAAAATTGCTAATGGCTAAATTTTTCAAGATTAAATATTAGTCCTAAATTGACTAAAATGCTAAAAATATTTTTTTGGCCCAAAATACCCTAAATGGGTAATTTATATTTTTAAAGTAACCTACAATGCAAAAATGCCATTAAGTCCCTAACTTTTCAAAAATTGCATTTTGTATCCTAATGGAGAACCAAAAGAATACGAAAGGTTTTAGTATTTTTAGCACCCCACCGGAGGACCAATTGAATGATAAAAATATTTAAAATAATCTAAGTGGATGATTTCATGCTAGAGATAACCATTTTGACCTAAAAATGCTAGATTTCCCTAATGGTCCCTAAACTTGCAAATTGTCCCTAAATGATTTAGTAGGCATAACACACACATCAAAAACACATTAGAAATTCACCTAAGGACTCTAAGACATTTGGCCAAGCACCCATGGCCTCAAAAAAAAATTATGATATTTGTAGGTAAATCCCTAAAATTTTTTAAAATTGTTAAATGCCCCCAAAATGCCTAAAAATTGAAAAATTTTTATTTTCTAGTCACTACCTAATTTACTTAATCATGTCGATACCTCTAAATAAATTTAGAGAATTTTAAAAAAAATTATAAAATGGTCCTTAAGGATTTAACCAAATAAGAAATACCTTTAAATAGCCTAAAAAATGAAAATTTACAATTTTGACCCCTATAAGTTTCAACCAAGCTAGGAAACACCCATAAATGGTTTTGAAAAAAATGGAAAAATTGTGAAACAGCCCTTGCCAATGCTGCATGAAAGTGGCCTAAAAAAATTAAAGAAAAAAAAATTTAAACTCCAAAATTTTAACTATTTAACAAAATGACCCTAAAAATTCACTTTTCATGAAATTAGACCTAAATGCATGTTAAGATCATCCTAGAATATTACCAAGCTTAAATAAAAATAAAACCACAAAAATAAATATGCAAAAAGTATTTAAAAATATATTATCATAAAAACTTCAAGAAAAGATTAACATAACCACACCTATACAACAAAATCAAAATCACAACAACAACAAAAATATATTTTAAAAAGAATCAAGGCACAACTAATAAAAAAACAAAGAATAACAATAAATATATAGAAAATAGATCATTGTCAACATGTTTAGCCTTTCAACAAGGATGAAATCCATGAGCTTTAACATGTCTTTTGCCTCACAAAAATGAAGAAAAATGATGGAAATAAGCAAGAATTACAAAATTTCTACATGAAGCTACCTTGAAAGGCTTGAAAACCTAAAAATTCATGAGAAATTTTAAGAAAGATGGCTAAATTTGGCCATGGAAATCCTTAACAATTTAGGAGAAATTGTCCCATGGTATCTCAAGGTAGGAGGGATGGCAAGAAGCATTTTTTTCCTTCTTGGCCATCGGCCTTTTATCTTTTTTTTTTCCCTTTTTTTTAATGTTAAGTTAGCTTGTTAGGTTAGAAAATAATAAATATTGTGTCATAAGCCCATACCCTTATCATCTTAGAGTGATGTCATGCATAACATCATTGATTTCTAGAGATATTTTGAGTGAATTTGTATATAATATGTAAAATTATACCATAAAAATTAATTAAGAAGATTAATAAAAATTAAAAATTATGTTTTTTAAATAAAATTTCAAACGATCAATTTAATTCAATCTAATACTAAAAATAATTTTTTATGTATGAAAAAAATTTAAAATAGCAAACTCATAAAATTTTACAAGAAAAAACTTTACCGGGGAAAAATTATTATATGTAAAAAAGTACAAAACTCATAAAATAAATTGATTTTTTTACAAACTGAATTAATATGAATTAAAAAATAATATTTAAAGAATTTTAAAAATTATAAAATTGGAAAAGAAAAAAATTCTATTGAAAAAAATTTACGGATTAACAAAAACTCTGCACTTCATAAATGGCAAAATTTTGAAAGAAAATAAAAAATAAATAAAATAAAATAAATTTTTCAAAACTGATTTAATATGAATTAAATAATAATATTTAAAGAATTTTAAAAATTATAAACCTGAAAAAATCTCGTCGAAGAAATTTATGGAGTATAAAACCCATATCTTGGTAATAGAAAAAAATTCTAAAACTCATAAAATACATTAAATTTTTCATAACTGATTTAATATGGATTAAATAATAATATTTAAGGAATTTTAAGAAAATTATAAACTAAGAAAAATCTTTCCAAAAAATTGCAAAATAAAAAACTTCGTATTTTAAAAACAGGAGAATTTCAAAAGAAAATGCAAAACTGATTCAAAAAATTTACAAAGCAGGAAACTTCATACTTTTAAAATGAGAAGAAAATGTAAAACTTATAAAATAAAATGAATTTTGAAAAAAATGATTTAATGGTAATTAAATGCAAATTTTTAAAGAATTTCAAAATTCAAAACTCGAAAAAATTCCACCAAAACTTTTATAGATAAAGAAAAATTTGTATTCTAAAATCGAGAAAATTTTCAAAAAATACATTAAAACTTATATAAAATGAATTAAGTAAAATATATTATCCAAAATATTAATTTAAAAAATGATAAAGATGAAAATTCGGAATCTAGAATAGTTTTATCAGAAAAAAATTTCACTAGCATAATATTCGCGATAATGTAAAAAAATTCAAAATTAATTACAAAAATGAGCAACTTGACGCCTTATGTTGTAAAATGCCAAACAGATTTTTCCTTAAATATTTCTAATTTTTTGAAGTGCATATCAGCATAAATACCGCATATGTATCAGTAAAAGTATATGAAGGTTAATTTCCCAAATTTAGCAAAAAATTCTAAAAAATGGAAAATTTGATTGTGATATCATTCACAAAGATAGATTTTCAAAATTAGAAAAGAAATATTAAAAATATTTTTTTTCTTAAATATTCATGTATATCTGAAATTAGATATCAAAATATAAGTTTTTTTATCACGTGAACTTATAGCTATTTAAATTATGACTAAAAATGTCTTAAAAATGTCTTGTTCATCTAAAAAAGATCGTTCCCAATAAGGATGGCTTTTAAGTTCTCAATTTCGGATATTCATGATTATTAGAAAAGAGACCCGGACAAAATTAGGTATCTACAAGCAATTTAAGCCTTTTACCTATTGCTTGATCTTTGGCATATAAACAATCACTAGTAAAATGGAAAACTCTTTATTATAAACAGTGTAGTTTCTTTATGACTTTACATATAAAAATCAATCAAAATAAAATAAGTTGTTCTGTATAACTTTTATATGCATAAATATGAAGACAATAGAGAACTTGTACTTATATAAGATTCCCACACAAACTTCAGCAACAACCAACTACACATGATTATCTTACCCAAATTTGCTTGTGCTTTCCCTTTTATGATATCATAAATTGTCCCATAATCATTTTTTTAAGTCTTAATCCTAGATTCAAGGTTAGGATGAGCCTTCAAATTTACAAGTGGTAATATTTTTTCTAGCATTCTCTTAAGCTTTACTAACTTGCTGGCTTAAACCTAGTATACGCATTAAATAACCTTATATTATGCAAATCTATCATAAATGTAACTAAGGCAACATTTTTTTCAAGAACCTATTTCTTTTTTCTTTCTTTTGAATTTTATGAAGAACTTGCTAAAGATGGTGAATTTCCTAACATTTCTTTAAAAAAAATGCAACTTTACTCAATTCAAGATATAATAAAAAGATTGCAAATTCAAATGTAACAAATATAATATAATAAGATAAACACTTTCAATTAAACTTCCAATGTACATAGTCCATGCATCTTTATAATGCAATCCATTATAGCAAAAAGAAATAAAATTAATACAATAAAAAATGCTTTAAGAAAACAACAATAACAGCAATAAAACATTTAAAACAATTTAACTTTCATTATTTCTAGATGCTTATCATTTATTGAACATTTGATTTCCTAGTTCCATTTTCCAATTTGTCCCAATAGTACTTGGATGAATGTCCATGATAATAGGATTCTTTTCACTTATTATAGCATCACCTAACTCCACTTCAATAAGATCAAAACTCATGTTCATTCTGATAAAATTATGAAGAAAAGTAACAAGTAATAATAATTCGGAAGGATGTATTACGTAGTTCCAATAAGATTTCATTCTTAAATAGAAATCCATTTTTTACACCTTATAGGATAAAATTATAGATGTAGACACCTCATTTTGTTGGCCCATTTTTTGCACCCCAATACTCAATTAAAGGATGATAAAATTGAAAATTGAAATAAAAATTAGGGGATGACTATTGGGTGCCATGGCCAGGTGAAAAAAATTATTTTAGAAAGGTCTGAAATGCCTATAGATCACATTAAAGAAAAATGTAAAATGAGGCATCAAAGGTCTTTTTCCACAATGTCATCGGAGTTATTTAGATGAGCTTACGGATCAATTTCTCACTGTTTATGACCAAGTTGAGGTAGGTCAAGGAGCCACAAGTACATGCAAGTTATATTGGTGCACAAGTGTTGATACAAGGCCTTATGGCACTAAAAACTTGAATTTTCACGTGTAGTATCGATAACATAGGGTTTGGTATCGATATCTAAGATGTGGTATCAATACCTAGCATTTTGTATCCAAAAGTTTTGATTTTTGGCAAAATCTATCAATACACAAGCTTATGTATCAATATAAGTTCATGGAGTATCGATACAAGCCTCTACGTCTCGAGACTGGTAAATAATTTTTGCTCTTAGTATCGATACATGCTTCATTATATCGATACTCATGGGTAAAAATTGCTTGTGTATCGATACACAATGTTCTGTATTAATACATAAAGACATATTTGCCTAGTTTGAGCCATTTTCAGCCTCTACACCACTGATTCAAAATCTGATTCAAACACGTTTCTTGTACCAAAAATCATCAAAATTCATACCAGGCTTCGTCTTTAGGCTTGTGATTGGATTTAAACAAAATTTTGAGGTCTAAATAGTTAATGACATATGACATTTCATGACATTATGCAATTTGCCAAAGGGTAAGGCTGAACTTACCCAACATTCAGCTGTATAAAGTAGTCTAGATCTGTTGCAACGTGGCTTGGATGTGAATCCTGACCAAGCCCAACTTAAACGGCCCTTGACTATATAAGTGCTGATGTATCATTATTTCAAAACTATTCATTCTGCTTTTTTTGGGGCTATATCGATATTAATATTCTCTTTTTTCTAGGGACTCAGTGGTTAAGATGAATTGTTTGCCCATCTTAACCCTAAATAGTCATCATGAACTGACCATTTCTTTGGAGTCGCCATAAATCTGTTTTGGCCAGGTGAGATTGGTCACCTATCAGAATTAATGCTTTAAGGGTCATAAAACCTTAAAGATAAATTCCATGGTCTAAGGAGTATCAAAGATCATTTTTAAGGGTTCGAGATTCGATTATAGCCACAAGTAAGGATCGACCCTCTTGTGGTGCCCAAAATTGGTACCTTATTGATCATGGTTAATTTGAACTTTAATTTTTATCTGGCTTCAATATGTAGTATTTAATTACAATTCTGGTATTGTTAAAATAAGATTTTATTATTCTACGAGAGAAAATCGAGGTTTTGCATTTTGAAAATCAAAACTTCTTATGCACCCCCACCAAAAACCAATGGGACACAAAAGTTTTTATTATTCCTTTTTATACCCCAATAGAAAACCAAAGGGATATAAAAGGTTCTAAAAAACTAAAATGTCTTTCATATCCTATTGGAGTACCTGGTAGAATGTGAAAGGTTTTTATTTGTATAAAATTCTCGATTTCCATTTTGAAAAGGTTATCTCGCCATTAGAATGATCCACAAAACCCCTATCACATATGGGTGGAAGGAATTTCACACATACTCTAACTTTCAGACATTGCCTTTATTTTACAAGGACATACGAATTAATTAAAACAAAAATAAAGGACCTATGACTCGGTCTAGACACTAAAGTACTAGTTCGAATCTCAGGACTAAAAAGATAAAAGAAAAACGAACATATCCTTAAAGTATACCTTCGGCATAGAAACACTCGGTGGTTACTTAAGACTAGGTTTTAAGAACAATTAAAATATCCCTAAGGCTTACCATCGAAACTAAGGCACCCAGTAACTACTTAGGATTTGGTTCTAAGGAAAATTAAAATATTCCTAAGGCTTACCATCGACATTAAGGCACCCAGTAACTACTTAGGATTGAGTTCTAAGGAAAATTAAAATATTCCTACGGCTTACCATCGACACTAAGGCACCCGGTAAGAAAAATTATGAAAATGCCCCTTGAGTATACTTACTCCATGAAAGTATCTTGGTACCCTTAATGGACACAAAAGTGACCTTAAAAGGCTAAAGGAACCTTAAACATTCACATCTGGCATAAAAGCATCCCGATGAGAAAAATTATAAAAATGCCTCTAGGTATACCTTCAAAATAAAAGTATCACGGTACCCCTAATAGACACTAAAACGACCTTAGAAGGCTAAATGAATCCTAAACATTCACCTTTGGCATAAAAGCATCTCGACGAAAAAAATTACAAAAATACCCCTGAGGTATACCCTTGACATGAAAGTGTCCTGGTACCCCAATGGACACTACAATTGACCTTAGAATGCTGAACTAATCCTAAAATATTCACCTTTAGCATAAAAGCATTCCAGTGAGAAAAATTACCAAAATGCCACTAGGGTATACCTTCGACATGAAAGTATCCCGATACCCTTATGGACCTTAAAATGAACTTGGAAAACTAATCCAATCCTAAATATTCACCTTTGGCGTAAAAGCATTCCGATAAAAAAATTACCCAAATGCCCCTAGGATATATCCTCGACAAGAAAGTATCCCGATAACCCTAATGGACCTTAAAATGACCTAAAATGATGAAAAATAGACGAATTTAGTTTAAATGGAAAAGCAAAAAATTTAGGTTTGACTTAAAATGCAAAATTTGCAATCAAGACCCTAAATTTTTAAAAATTACATTTTGTATCCTTCGAAAGACCGAACAAATACAAAAATTACATTTCGTATCCTATGGAAGGCCATAGAAATAATAAAAATCGTTAAAACTGGTGAAATATACATTTTTCCTCCTAAATATGAAAATTTGCTACTTAGTCCCTAACTTTTAAAAATTTTCATTTTAATCCTTACATGGTAAAATGCCCTAAAAATCATAAAATCACATGAAAATATACATGGAAAATACAGCAAATATATCAACAAGAATTTGACCAAACACCTTGGCCTTAAAAAAAATTTATATTTTTCAAAATAACCCTTGAACTTTATAAAATTACATTTTGACCCCTATATGATAAAATATCACAAAACATCATAAGAAATCATCAAACCAGCAAAAAATCACTAAAAAAACATGGCAAGAATGTGTTTAAAAATTCGATGAAACACTTTTAGCCATAAAGCATAATTTTTTATATTTTGCAAAATGAACCCTAAAATATTGAAAATACCTAAAACATGCTTACAAAGTCATGAATCAAAAATCTCATGGCTTACAAAACTCTAGGCCAAGCCCAAAATATCACATAAAAACTTTTACAACTTTTGCAATTTAGTCCCTAAGTTTACAAATATTACAAAATAACTTAAAAACCTAAAATCAAAGTAAAAATAAGCACAAAATCATCATTATCAAGCCCAATCAGGTTCGGCCAAGGCATAGAAAGAATCAAGACAAAAATTTTTTCATATTAAATTTCATAAATAATATCATAAGTTTATAAACAAAATTTTTAAGCTTAAAAATACAAAAAAAAAATCGCTAATGTTTCAATGCAAATCATCATAAACATAACATAATAAATATTATAAAATATGTATTCATTGAAGATAATCTCATTATTACAAATGAATACAAACTATCACATTAAAAATAAAAAAAGGAAATACAACAAAATCAAATAAATCAAGAAAATCCATAAAATTTAATCATTGTTTGCATGCTTGGCCTTTTAGCATGGAATGAAATCCATGAGCTCAAGCAATCATAAAACTCACTAAAATAAGAAATCAAGCATGAAATCAACATAGATATGAGATTTTGGAAGAGAAGCTACCTTGAAAGCTTGAAAAACAAAAAAAACCTAAGTAGTTTTTATGGATTTTTGGAGTTTTTGGCTTATGGAAGTTATGAACCATTTGGGAGAATTTTTTTCCATGGTTTTTTCCCAAGTGAGTGGACCGCATGATGATGGATTTTCTTCTGAATCCATCCTTGCCGTGAGTTTCCATCCAAAATCCCTAAAAAATTTTCTTTCATTTATTACATGTCATAAATTTTTGATTTTTTGATTTTTATATTTGATGTGTTTGAGATATGATTTGAGTTTTGACAAATTGATTAGATTTAAATTTATAAATCTTGTCTCCTTGTGATATCATGCATGATATCATTCATTTCTAGAGATATTTTAAGTGATATTTGTATATAATATGTAAAATTATATTGTAAAAATTAATTAAAATATTAAATTATAAAAATTAAAAATTATGTTTTTTTTAAATAAAATTTTAAATGATCAATTTAATTCAATCTAATACTAAAAATAATTTTTTATGTATAGAAAAAAGATTTAAAATAGCAAACTCATAAAATTTTACGAGAAAAACCCTTACCGAGGAAAAATTATTATACGTAAAAAAATACAAAACTCATAAAATAAATTGATTTTTTACAAACTGAATTAATAAGGATAAAAAAATAATATTAAAGAATTTTAAAAATTATGAACTTCAAAAAATCCAACTGAAGAAATTTACAGAGCAGAAACTTTGTATTTCGGAAACAGGGGAATTTCAAGAAAAAATTCAAAACTCATGAAAACAAAATGAATTTTCCAAAACAAATTTAATATGAATCAAACAATAATTTTGGATGAATTTTGATGTTTGAAACTTGAGAAAATTCTATCAAAAATTTTGCAAGTAAAGAAAAATTTGTATTTTAATATCGAGAAAAAGTACTAAATTTCATTGACACTAAAGTAAACAAATTCAAGACCACATCTTATTCAAAACATTAATTTCTAAGGTGATGAACTTGTAAAATTTTAAAAATAAATCAACAAGAACCAAAAGTAAAATTCACGAGCATGATACTCGTAAGACTACAAAAATCAAATTTATAAAAGTTACAGTTTGATACTTCATGGTAGAAAATGCCAATACATATTTTTCCTTGAATATTTATGATTTTTTGGGGTGAGAGTCGATCATAAAACCACATCGATATCGGTAAAAATGTCCAACCACCAATTTCTCAAGTTTTTTAGAAAAATTTCAAGAAATTCCTAAAAATAGGAAAATTAACCTTGAAATCATCCGCAGAGGTAATTTCCAAAGTTTTTCAAGAACTTGTTCAAAAACAAAAAATTTTCCTCTGTGGATTCGTCCTTTTTACTCGAGAAAATAGATTTTTCCATCATGTGTATATACAGTTATTTACATATCACTGATTAAAATTACAAAAATGTGAAACCGCTATGGTGGAAGTTAACCTCCATCAGAGTGGCCACTACATTTCCGTTCTCGGATACTTGGGACTTTCGAGGACACATAGCGCGAACGAAATTAGGTGTCTACAATGGGCATCTTTTATTAAGTATTATCAATGAAAATGACTAAGCATTGTGCACTTCATTCTTTGTGTTCACAGTTCTTGTCAACCTCAAACTTTTCTTTACATATTTTTTTCCACCTGTATTGTTCTTTTTCCATATTTTCAAGTACCCAGATGAAGGTGACATGAATGTTCATACCGAAACTTCAGAAATCGATTTCGAGCAAACAATCTGTGCTGATAAGGTCGAATTTGTAGAGGATCCTAAAGAGAACCCTATTCCTCTAGACCTATTAAGACTAGTTGAAAAGAAAGAAAAACAGATATTACCTCATAAAGAACCTACTAAAACCATATACCTTGGAACACAAGAAGAAAATAAAGAAGTCAAAATTGAAACTTCCATAAAACCATCAACTCGAGATGAACTAATAAGTCTCCTCCAAGAATATCAGGACGTGTTTGCCTGGTCTTACCAAGACATGCTTGGATTAGATACCAGCATTGTCCATAAACTCCCTTTTAAAATTGAGTGTAAGCCCATACAACAAAAGTTAAGAAGGATAAAACCTGACATGCTTCTAAAAATCGAAAAAAGAAGTGAAGAACCAATTTGAAGTAGGATTTCTCAAAGAAGCCAAATATCCTGAATGGGTAGCTAATATAGTCCTAATTCTTAAGAACAACGGTAAAGTGCAAATGTCTATAGATTATAGGGATCGAAACTGAGCCAGCCTAAAAGATAATTTCCCTTTACTTCACATAAACACCTAGTAGACAATACTACCAAAAATGCATTGTTTTCCTTTATGGATGGGTTTTCAAGATATAATCAAATCAAAATGGTAGCTAAAGACATCGAAAAAATGATATTCATAACCATGTGGGGCATTTTCTACTACAAAGTGATGCCTATTAGGCTCAAGAACGTCCGGACAACTTAGCAAAGGGCGATGGTAACATTATTCCATGATCTCATGCGTAAGGAAATTGAGGTCCATATGGATAATATGATCGCCAAGTCACCAAAAGAGAGTGAACATGTGGCCAATTTGTGAAAACTCTTTAAGAGGCTTTGCAAACTAGCTTAAGTTGAATCTTGCCAAATGCACATTTAATGCCACATTCGGCAAACTATTTGGTTTCATTGTGAGTGAGAAAGGAGTAGAGGTTGATCCTGACAAGGTTAAGACCATTCAAAATTTGCCAGCACCTCGAACTCAAAAGGAAATGAGAAGTTCCTTAAGAAGACTAAACTACATAACCTAATTCATATCTTAGTTGATCGACAAATGCGATCAAATCTTTCTACTGCTTCAAAAACAAAATCCCAGAGAATGGAATAAAAAATGCCAAGAAGCTTTTGATAAAGTCAAACATTACCTTTTGAACCCTCCAATACTTATGCCACTAATGCCCCACCGGCCACTAATCCTGTATTTATCAATTCTAGACAAGTCAATGGGCTCTGTATTAGGACAATGTGATGAATCAGGAAAGAAGGAACAGGCCATCTATTACTTGAGCAAGAAGTTTATAGAATATGAAAATAATTATTCATTCATAGAGAAGCTATGTTGTGCTTTAGCTTGGACAGCGGTTAAGGTAATACATGCTGTACCATACTACGTGGCCAATCGCTAAGCTTGATCCCATCAAGTATTTATGCAAAGCTCCTACCTTGTCCGCGAGGTTAGCAGATGGCAAGTTATGCTTTTTGAGTATGATATGTGTATGTGAACCAAAAAGCCATCAAAAGTAGTGTAATAGCAGACTTTTTGGCAAGTCGAGCCATAGATAACTACAGGCCCTTAGACTTTGAGTTTCTTGATGAAGACTTGATGTGCATATTTGAGGCAGAGAACACTACCAAATGTGGGTCATCATGGAAAATGTACTTTGATGGAGCTTCAAATACACTAAGGTATGGAATAAGGGCAATTCTTATCTCACCAAAAAGAAACCATTACCCTTTCATAGCCAAATTAAACTTTGACTGCACCAATAACATAGTTGAATATGAGGCTGCATCATAGGACTCCAAGTAGCCATTAAAAAGAGCATTCAAACACTGCTAGTGTCTGGAGATTTAACCCTCGTTATTTACCAACTGAAGGGAGAATGGCAAACATGTGATGCTAAACTAATCCACTGCGGGAACCTAACAATAGAGCTCAAGAAAGAGTTTAATGATATCAGCTTTCAACATCTACATCAAGAAGAGAACCAAATTGCTAATGCCTTGGCCACTTTATCATCCATGTTTAAAGTTAATTGAGAATCAAATATAGCTCCTATTCAAATGAGTATCTATGCAACCCTGACACATTGTCAAAATGTCAAAGAAAAAAAAGACGGTTTGCCATGGTATCATGACATCCTTCAATACATCAAGGATCAACGTACCCAAAAGACGCCACCGAAACTAACAAAAGAACCATCAGACAATTAGCTGTGAACTTCATTTTGGATTGTGGGGTTTTGTACAAGAAAGGCTAAGATCAGGTGTTACTCCAATGCGTGGATGCCTCCGAAGCCAAAAGAATACTTGAAGAAGTTCATGAAAGAATTTGTAGTATGTGCGCCAATGGACACCGAATGGAAAGATAGGTCATTCGATCAGGCTACTATTAGTTAACTCTCGAAAAGGATTGCATTAACTATGCTCAAAAGTGTCACAAATGCCTAATCTAAGCTGACAAAACCCACATCCCACCAACACCTCTACATGTTATGATAGCTTCATGGCCTTTTTCTATTTGAGGTATGGACATGATTGGACCGATTACCCCTAAGGCTTCTAACGAGCATCGATTTATTTTGGTCGCAATCGATTATTTCACCAAGTGGGTAGAAGCAGCTTTCTATACCAATGTCACCAAATCTGTCGTGTGTAAATTTTTAAAACGGGGCATCATTTGTAGATATGGTCTTTCCGAATAGATCATCATGGATAATGTGTGTAATCTGAAGAACAAGATGATGCAAGCAGTCTACTCTCAATTTAAGATTCAGCATCAAAACTTCATCCTATACCATCCAAAAATGAATAGAGTAGTTGAAGCAGCCAACAAGAATATCAAGAAGATAGTTGAAAAGATAGCCGAGACATATAAAGATTAGCATGAAAAGTTGCCTTTTGCTTTAGATGCCTATCGCACAGCAATATGAACTTCCACAAGTGCTACCTCATTCTCTTTGGTATAGGCATGGAGGTTGTCTTGCCAATCAAGGTTGAAATCCCTTCACTTAAAGTCTTGATGGAATCCCAACTTGAAAAAGTTGCATGGGTTAAAAGCCAATATGAGCAACTTAATCTCGTTGAAGAGAAAAGAATTAAAGCCATTTGTCATGGGCAATTATATCAAAAACAGATAATGAGTGCCCATAACAAAATGGTCTATTCTCGCCAATTTTGAGAAGGTGACTTGGTACTCAAAAAAATTCTCTTGATCCATAAAGATGCTCATGAAAAATGAACCCCAAATTGAAAAGGGCCATACATGGTGAAACGTGTATTCTTTAAAGGAGCCTAAATCTTAACCAAAATGGATGGCAGCAACCTACCCAACCATATGAATTCTGATTCTATTAAGAAATACTATGCCTGAAAGGACTTTAGCATGAAAACTCGAAAGGAAATCCTATTAGACCTTTGCCTACCACTCTCCAAGAAAAAGAGAAAAAAAACAACAAAAACAAAACAAACAAAAAGAGAAAAAGAAAAAAAAGAAAACTAGTTTAAGTTGAAAACAGTGCGGCTTAAGCAACCTGACCTTTTTACCCCATATTCATAACTCTGATCAAGACACCAAGTCATAACCTAACCCATTTATTCTATGTTGACTAAACCTCACCAAACCTCATCCACACCTACACTTGAAAAATGGAAACTACCTAGCTTAGAGGCCCTCATCCTACCATGGGGCAATCTAAGGAATCTTCTTATGAGTCAGCCAGCACCAAAAGGATTAATTGCTCGAAAAAAATCTCCAAAAGCACTCAATGAAGAATTTATGTCATCAGCATCAGAGCTAATCCACCAGGAAGACTTCTCTTATCTCTTTTCTATTTCAAAAATCTTTCACAATCTCATAAGTTTGTCATAACTTGTACTTTTTTCTTTGAATGAAAATATAATTACTTGATTTCTCACAAAATATTTTTGTAACCCTGCATTCCATATGGCATCATGTTTATCATTTAATTGGTAATGCTTCATAAACAAACAAAACTAATAACAGGATTTCATAGCATTACCTGGAATGATAGAACTTTGCAAGAGTTTTATTTTATGTCTAAAGACTGAGAATGAACTCTTAGGGCCACAATTGGTCTTACCCTGGGACCCTACATCTTAAAAATATGCTCAAAACCTCTTCCCAGTAAATAATCATAGACCTCTCACACTTTCAAAGAAAGGACAACCTTAACATTTAAAGCCCTAGAGCGAGGTTGACAAACCTTAGGCAAAAGACCACTTTATCAAAGCTGAAAAAGGCCAAAACCAACTATTGGATTAGGCTTTTAAAGTCATTATCCTTGCATCATTTAGACATGCACTTGTATCCCCATGCATTTTGCAGCATTTAACATCCTACAAGTACCAGCTCTTGTGTACAAGAGTCAAATTTGTAGAAAACCTAAGGTACAATTGTTTTTTATTTTGAAAAACCTCAAAAGGCCTCAAGCAAGTACCTTTGGACTTACGTGTTCATTAAAAATCACCCAAGAAGGGCATCTAAACTCATTTCCTTCTAGTCCTCAAAGAGCAGGATGTCCTTCCTAACTTACCATAAAGCCCACACAAGCTGGTGGCACCTATCTACCTCAGTCCTCAAAAAGCAGGACGTTTATCCAAGCCCACACAAGCTGGTGGCACCTACCTACCTCAACCCTCAAAAAGCAAGACGTTAATCGAAGCCCACACAAGTTGGTGGCACCTACCGACCTCAGTTTTAAAAAGCAAGATGCATATTGAAGCCCACATAAGCTGGTGGCACCTACCTACCTTAGTCCTCAAAGAGCAAGATGCTTATCAAAGCCCACACAAGCTAGCGGCACCTACCTACCTCATTCCTCAAAGAGCAGGACACTTATCTAAGCTCACACAAGCTACTGGCACTAATCTACCTTAGTCCATAAAGAACTAGATGTCTTTCTTTATTTACCTTAAAGCCCACATAAGCTGCTGGTACCTGTCTACCTTAGTCCACAAAGTTCTGGACGTATTTCTTTACCTACCTGGAAGCCCACACAAGTTGATGGCACCTGCTAAAGGTTAAACCCAAAAAAAAAAAAAAACTAGTAAAGAGGTCAAACCTTCTAAAACTCATCGAAATCTTATTTTCTACAAGTATATTTAACCAATCTTGACATGATACTAAAGTAACTCTTTACTTTTTTGTAGGAACACAAAATCATCATCCTACTCAAACAAAATGGTGTCTATTTTTCATTACCCTATTCCTAATACTTAACAATGGCCAAAGAGGGGCATTTGTAGTCACCTCATTTTATCCGGCCCACTTTTGGCACCTCAAGACTCAATTGAAGGATGATAAAATCAAAAATAAAAATAAAAATTGGGGACAACTGTTGGCTGTCGTGTCACCAAGTGAAAAATTTTTTTGGGAAGGTCTGAAATGCCTATGGGTCATATTAAAGAAAAATATAAAATAAAGCATCAAAGGCCATTTTTTATGAGGCAAACAATTTCTCACTGTTTATGACCAAGTTAAGGTAGGTCAGGGAGCCACAGGTACTTACAAGTTATATTGGTGCACAAGTGTTAATATGAGGCCTTATGGGACCAAAAACTTGAATTTTCACATGTAGTATTGATATAAGAGTGTTTGGTATCGACATCTAAGATGTGGTATCGATACCTAGCACGTTTGTATCCATACAAACCTTAGCAGTAGCTAAATGTGTGATTTTTGGCAAAATGTATCGATACACAAGCTTGTGTATCAATACAATTTCATGAAGTATTGATACAGGCTTTTAAGTCTCAAGATTGGAAACTAATTTTGCTCTTGGTATCAATACATGCTTCATTGTATCGATACTCATGGCTAAAAATTGCCTTGTGTATTGATACATAATGTTCTGTATCGATACACAAAGACGGATTTGCCTAGTTCGAGCCATTTTTCAATCCCTACTCCACTTATCTGATTCAAATATGTCTCTTGCAACAAAAATCATCAAAATTCATACCAAGCTTCATCTTTAGGCCTATTATTGGATTTAATCAAAATTTTGAGGTCCAAATAGCCAATGACAAAGAACATTTTATGACATTAGGTAATTTGTCAAAGGGTAAGGCTGAACTTACCCAATGCTCAGTTCTATAAAGTAGTCTAGATCTATTTTTGCTGAGCAAACCAATGAGTTTGCAAGATAGCTGAGCATTATACCTGACCTCTGCATAAGGTACATACACTAAAACCTCAAAATACCTTTGATTTTTCATCTTTTATCTTCAAGGCCACAAGGCTGTATAAGATATCCTTGGACTCAGTTGAGGAAGGAGAACAAAAAAAAGAGAGATTCCCAGCAGAAAAACTTCCACTTCTAATCATTCCTTTATCCTTTCAATACTCCCACTCCTAGCAGAAACTAAGAAACCATTCTCTATTTTCGGGTCCCTTCAAAACCATCACCAAAAGTCTTTCCAAATATCTTTATTTCATCCATAGTCCCACTCAAAACTCCCATTTATCCATAACTAACTTAAAAGCCCCTCTTTTTCATCACTATTTTGCTGTTCAACCCAAAAAAAGGTGAAGTTTAAAATTGCTGTTCAGAGAAAAGGCTGAAACTTGAAACTTTTGGTATATTTTCTCCACTTGACTCTCCATATTCTTTGATTTTTTAGCATTTTCGTCCTTTTAGTGACCTCTCCATGTTACCATGACCCTTTTAAGGTTCTCATGCATTATTGCTACCTTGTTTGTGGTAGTCTAATAGTGTTGATGTTCTCTTGATGCCTTGATATTGCATGGTAGGCCAAATATCTTGTCATGCTTAACACATGCTTAAATGTTCACCTTAACATGGCTTATGTATATTCATGCATTTTCTTATGTTTTAAGGAGTCTTATGACATAAAAATGCTGTCTTGATAACTTCAACCTGCATTCTTTTGGTTAAATATGTTCATAGACGTTATTTGTCATCTTCTCACATTTTTGTCACCTATTTCCATGCTAATATGTCACTTATGTGTGTTTGCATGTATAGTCCTTATTCATCTTAGTGCATGTTATGTTTTGTTTATGTCATTCCTATTAAGATGCATGCTTGTTTGTTAAATATGATTTTTTTCCCCAAATTAAGTTCATGCTACCTTCAATAGATGAAGAATAGCATGGACTCAATGCTTTCATAAAATTGGTCTTCCAATCTTGAGGACAAAGCAAGTACTTCAGCTCTGGATTCATGATAATACAAGTTTAACGATGTTGTTTTTTTCAACCAAATATAACCTCCTTTTAGTCAAAAAAATACTAAGCCTTGATCTTGAGTCTAACACTTTCATGGCATGGTCAACGGGTTGTTTCATCATCCTAAACTACTCCGGGATTGTGGAATGAACTCGTGATGCCCATGTCATTCTTTCCTCTATTTTATGGATGTTCGAATGTCCATAAATTGAATTCGACCCTTATGAAACCTAAAACATCGAATAATCCCTTGTTTTTGCTCTAGCAACACTGTAGTCTAAATTTGAAAAATCATTTTCAAACATAAAATATTTCCTTTGATTTTTTAATATTTTTCCCTTAAAGGGCATCGAGTTACCTTTCTAACGGTGTCTTATTTGCTCTCAGATCATCCCAGATGAGGGAGTTATGATTTTTCAAACCTTTATTGTCTAGAACCCTTGGAACCAGTGTGTAACATTCTCTTTAGGCCATTTTGGCCCATCAGATGATTTTTACAAAATTTTTAAATATTTTTCCTAAAAATTTCACAAAATTCCCTTTCTAGAAAGGTGTTCATGATCTTACGATTTCAAATAAGCTTGGAATGATTTTCCAAAATCCATCATGCCCTTTTCCTTGTACATGCTGCCAGTGTCGAGATAGACTTAACTTCAAAAATTAATTTTGCTTGGAAAGCAATTATCTAAGATTTTAGGAATATTTTTATATTAAACCTTATCGAGTTACCTTTTTAATGGTACCTCGTTACACTCTGAAGCCTTCGGATGCACCCTAAAAAATTCAAGAATAGAGATGTCGCGGTGCTATTTCCTTTTATCGAGACATTCGAATGTCTCAAAATGCATCCGGTTGGTTCCCCCACAACACCATCCCATTTTGACTCGGATCAAGGTTAAAATACAAAAATATAAAAAAAAAATGATTTCATATTAACATTTTTGCTAGTGGAGATACTCCAACTCAATTGCTCTGAGGGGACACTCCAACCCCGTTTTTAATTAAAAATCTAAATTTTTTCTTTATGCCTAAATATTTTCCTAACTCTATCTTTGGGGATACTCCAACCCCACTACTCCAAAGGGATATCCAACCCTGTTTTTAATTAAAGATTTAAATTTTCTCTTTATTCCTAAATATTTTTCTAACTCTATCTTTAGGGAGACTCCAACCCACCTCTCCGAGGGGATACTCCAACCCCACTTTAGCTCAAAAAAATCCAAAATTTTCTCTCTTTTAGGTGCCTTGACTACTTTGATTAAAATCATCTTTGACCCTTAAATTACCACTAAATGCAGACCTGTCTCTAAAATTGTCACCCTGATTATTCTTCAATAATCGAAGGCAATTATGAGATATATTTTGATTGTCCCTTCTTTTCATATTCTTTTGTTTGCAATTACTTGTTTATGATATTATTATATTTCTCTTTTTTCGTCTTACTAACACGTTTCCTTTTGTAATGATTATCGTGAATTTATGTTTAAAATTTATTTTTTTCCATAAAATTTACAAGGCAATGCTTCGTGTTGGTACCTCTCCAGTGCCTAATACAAAACATCCAATTTTTTTAGATTCGATCCGGATATTGTTTTCACAAAAATCCCATGTTTCTCACATCTCCAAGGTGCATAGGTGATCTAATTTTCTTTAAAACCCGGATTTGTATTTTTCACCAAAACTCCATGCATTTAAGAGGATTATATCTAAATAAAGACTAAATGGAACATAATTGAGACGAAAGTGAAACATAGTTAGTAGGTACCGATTTCGGGCATTGTGGGGATGCTAATCCTTGCCCGCACGTAACCAACTCCCGAACCCAACTAGCAAATCTTTGAGCTTTGTAGACCTTGAAATCGATGTTTCGAGTTTCGTAACTAGGAATACTGTTTTCAATAGGCATCCGATTCTGCCTAGCGCAAAATGCTCGGTGGCAACTCCAAGTTTACAGCCACTTCATGGTGGCCATCCGAGACTAGTTGGATGAGTGATTTGCCCGATGGTCTCTTCCTTCTCCTTCCCATTATTATGCTTAATCCAAATCTCGATCATGGGATAACTCAAAGGCTCAACCATAACCAACCATCATTTATTTTTAAGTCGAGCACGCTATGCCCTTCGGATCGTTCGAAGTTTTAAAGGTGGGCGCATGGCGACAATAGAATTCTAAGGATACCCCACCTAAGTTTTACCAATCCAAAACACCTTTCTACAACATTGCAAGCTGCATGTTTCATATTAAAAAAAATATTCTAGATAGGTTGGTTAGAGACCTTGACACCATTCGTTCAAATGATAGCCTTGACTCCTAAAAGGTGTAAGAAATCCCTCACAATTTGTATATCCCACATCAACTAGATAATAACAACTTACATTCAAAAACACTACAAATTTATCTACTGTTACCAAGATTAAGAATATCTATAACGCTTTGAATATGTATGTTGAAAACCTTACTATGAGGAACTTTAAGTCATGTCTCCTAATAATTGCATCTTGAAGAGCTCTCCCATCAATGATAGACCCTTTCTAACAAAGAAGGACACAAACAAATTGCATATTAGGTGTACAAACACCTAACATATTTGTTGTTATATTAACTTTGCGAGTGTGATATCTAGGTTTATCTGTCATTGGTATATTAGTCCATATAAGTGTTCCATTTAGAGCACTTAGGCAATTCTACAATTGAAGAATGATAAGCTTTTATAAAGAATTCCTAGTCCAATCTAAATAATATAAGGAAATTCTAAACAATTATATATAGTCTACCACAATAGATCTGTTCAAATTCCTAGAATTGACTCTAGTTTTTTAAACAGCTAACCTTGCAAATGCATCATTACCTCTAATACATTGTGAAATTATATATTTTCTCACACAATTTAAAAAAATGCATGTCTATTCATCCAACTTGCTCAATACATGTCACATCACTAACGTGTACAAGTCATTTCACATAATCTCTCTTAGCTTTAAAGTTTAAAACATAAAACTTAACGTTTGGCCTATAACTTTGTATTGAAGACACAGATGCTAACATAGTAATGAATCAACTAATGAGCAATACATATCTCTAACCATTATATCCAAGTAGCTATGATCATTTTTCATCTTTGAGATTTTGTAATCAAAGACAATCAAGTCATGACTGCAAAAGAAATATTGTCTAATATATCTTAAAATCCTCATAATGGAATGATACCAAAAAATGAGTAGTCACATTTTCATCTTCCCATCTATATCTTGTAGTAGATTTATCTATCTAGATATATAACACGCAAGTCACTTTAAAACAATTATTTCATGCATAAATCAAAAACATCCTCAATACATTTTCCTACATAAGGCAACAACCAGTCCATGCAATTTATAGTATCAAATTTTGTTTAGAGTTGGAGAAATTAGGAGATCCTGTACTGGTTTAAGAAATTAAAAAAAAAAAACGTAAATCAACTGTTTCATGCATAAATCCACAATTGTTTCTCTGCATTTTAATCCTATTGTTGGTTTAGGAAATTCTACAAAAGTTTAAACCATTTTATCTGTTCCTAAAATTCCATATAATTCCTAAAAATCTTTTTTTACTATCTCTACTATTTTTTTAACTATTCTTAAAAATCCCTAAAAAATATTTGCTTCAAAATTATTTCTTACTTTTATTATGGGTAAACTCAAATTTCATAAACAAATTATAAATTTTTGTCAAAAATGTTACTTTCTACGTAAATATTTAAACTAAACACTTGGACAAACCTAAAGCTTAACAAATAAAAAAACTCAACAAGAATGAAAATATTAGTAAGAAAGTCAAACCTTCTATTTCTAGAAGAACACTAGCACAGGAATTTTGGCACCATCCCAAATGACTGCTCAGTAGCGATTTAAACCCTTTTACATTTTGTTAAATATGATTCTGAAAGAAAATTATTAAAAGAATGATGAAGAAATACATCAGCTGGAAATGAGAGTAAAAAGAACAAATCAAATTGCAAAAATAATAAAAAATATTAATAAGATTATAAAAGTTATGAGATTTGTGGGTGGTTAGTAGATTAAAGAAGAACAGAACACAGTAGTGGATAAAAAGATAGAATCGACAAGTTTTTTTTTCTCTATTCCAAGGATGGCCTATATAGCCATTTAGTGGGGGGAACGGCCACTAAATGGCTATTCAGCTTTCTTCCGTCATTTGAGCTAAATCAGTTTTGGTTGATTCAGCCTTTAACAATGAACCAAACAGTCGTTGTGGGCCCACTGAATATGGTTTGCATCTTATTTTATTACACTCAACCAAACATAGTGTGAGTTTTGTGTCGTTAATGAATTTACGAATTCAAGAAGTCTAGCAAATCGTTTTGTTGGTCAAGGCTTTAATGGGTATCGAGCTGCCAGATTATATAATCAAAGGATCTTGCTATCTTTTGATACTTAGGAAAAGACTTAAAGCTTTCTTTCTATGGCGAAGGAGTGGGAAAACAAGTACTTCTCTGATGTAAAGCCATGGGCCATAGATGATGCAACTTAAGACAGATTTATTTGGTTACAAACCAAGGTGATGCCTTTAAAGTACCGGAATATCAAAATTTTTTCAAGTTTTAGCTAAAAAGTGGGGGAAGGTTTATAGTCCTCGACTGAATGACGCTAGCAAATGAAAGATTTTACATGGCAAGGATACGACTTTCTATTATGGAACCTCTTTCAATAATAGTTAAAATCACCTGCGTTATTAATGGTAAAGAGATTCTTTTGCGGGTGTATTCGCAACTATCATTGTCCATTTTGATCCTGGCTGTTTTCAAGCAATTTTGGGAGGTCCATAGTCCACAGGGGGAGATGGATACACCTTGGTCCATCCAAAACAGTGTCACGTGTTGAGC
>JBBYHK010274004.1:0-28029 GCA_038382065.1 Adansonia grandidieri | reverse complement strand
AACTTAGCTTTTAAAGTTTACACTATAATATTATATATATGTATTGTTTATATGATAAAAATTATATAATACATAAAGTATAAAATAAATATAATATAATATAATAGTAAACCAGGCCGGGCCGGGCTCGAGCTTTGAAAGTCGAACCCAAGGCCCTGCCTATTTTTTAATCGGGCCTATTTTTTTGTGCAAGCCCATTTTTCGGGCCTATTATATTTGTCCAAACCCTCTCAAATTTCGGGCGGACCTTCACGCTTGGGCGGGTAGCCCGGCCTTTGAGCAGGTCTAGTTTAGGGTAAGCAGTATATTTTAATTAAAATAATTTAATTTTTGTAGATCTTATTTTAAAATATTTAGTTGATTTAAATAAATTAATGAAAATTACATATTTAAAAATTTTATTAATTTAACGCATTATTCATAATTTACAAGGATTTTGAAACTTGATGCTCTATTAATTTTAAATAGCAATTACATATTTAAATAGGGAAGTTTATTAATTTTAAATTCATTTAATATCATTTGGACTTTATTTTTTAAGTATTTATTAATTTAATTTTAAATAAATTAATAAAATACATATTTAAATATAAAAATTTTATTAACTTTAAAGTAGATTAATATTATGTGGACTCGATTTTAAATATCTATAAATTTAAATTTAAATTAATTAATAAAATTACATAGTTAAATAGAAAAATTTTATTAATTTTAAAGTAGATTAATCTCATGTGAACTCAATTTTTAAATATTTATTAATTTAAATTTAAATAAATTAGTAAAATTATATATTTAGAAAGTATAACTTTCTTAATTTTAAAATTTTAAATGCTATTTTCGTCAATCACTTTTAATTGTTTTAGAGTTCACATGTATAGATACACACACACATATATATATATATATATATATTTCAGCATCAAACAAAAGCTGCGGAGATGACAGTTACTCAACTAACATTATTCAATTAAAGATGTCATGTCTCACTTGTCAATTCAACATGCAAGAAAGGGAAAAAAGTTGTTGCTACTTGCTAGAACAAAAATACGCTTTTTCTTTTGGGATTTTGTGAATTGTCGTCGATGATAAGTAGTATGATAGTAGAAGCAAATAAACACAACATACAATCATTTACCTTAGAAAGATTCTTCTTTGCCACCTATAGGCATATCTCCCTGCCTATAAATACAAACACTTCTTGTGCTCCCAATCCCATATAGTTCATTGTTTTTCTTTTTTTTTTGGCCAAATCATTCGTATAAATCAAAAGCTCAAAAATTTGTTCCGCAAAACCTTCTTTCTTTCTCAGAAAATGGGTAGCAGAAAATTTGTTAAGATTGCTCAAGTTATGCTGGTGCTCATACTTACGACTTTGAGTGGAATTTGGGCTCCAATGATGATGGCATTAGCAAGACCGATGAATGGAAAGGCAACGGTAGCTGGTGGTGCTGGTGTGGCAATAGAACTTGACCATGCTCCTGTTCCAAGAATTGGGCGATCTTGCGGCACCAATCTTCCAATTAGCGCATGTCCTCCCCCTTCTTCAAGGCATAGGTGAGCTTTTCATGTACATACATACATACGTGTGTCTATATTTCTAGTATAAAAGCGGTCGAAGTTTGGGGATAAAAAAATATTGTAGACATTGAAATTCGGATTCTAAATTTATTAGATATTATTTTTTTAAAAGTAACTACATAAACGATTAACTGAGCTAAATCATAAATTCATTCGTTATATAATATATACTATTTCTTTTATATTATCTCTAGTAACAAAAGCTAAAATATTAAAAAGTTTTTTTTTTCATTTATTTTTTTTCAAAATTCTCATTCTATTAAACTCAGTTGAGTCCTGAAATATTAAATTTATTTAATTAATCCCCATTTTTTTGTATGAAAGAATAAATTTGATATATTTTTTGTGTCAATACCTATCCAGCTATTATCTCTATTACTTTAACATCTATATGGCACATGAATAATGTAAGATTTTTGATTTGGTAGAAGCATGGAATGTTTAAAAATATGGATTTAGAAGAGTGGATTTGGATTTGGTTCGCTGTAGAAATAGTGAAGATATGAAATGAATATATATGTAGCTAAGAGTCAATATTATTATGTATTTAATCTGGTATATGATGATGAATTTATAGTTTACAAATTTATATAAATAATATTTCAAATCATTCACCGAAAAATAAGAACCAAAACAAATTATGAATTTGAAAATAAGTATGAAAGTTACATTACATGGCTATTATTACACAATTTATATTGATTTAAAATCTAAATCTCTTCTTTCATTTGCAAAAAAATAAAAAATAAAAAAGGAACTAAGGATAGTTAAAAATGAAAAAAAGTTGAAAATTTTAAACCAACATTGAGATTAATTATGTTTGCTTCTCTTTTTATACATTTTTTATTGCTTTACTTATTCATTACCTTATTTTTATTAAATTTTTTATTTTAATTTTTTAAATTTATATATTCAAAATTTTTATTTTTAAATAATTTAAAAAATTAATTCATCTTCTCTTCATTTTATTTACTGCAAAATTTAATACGGATTAGATGTATTTCTTGACCGTAAAACAAATGTTAAGTTTAGGCTTATCCTCTATGTTCTATCTGCTACTAAAACTATGGCCTGATGTGACATCAATATGACAAATAATATAATGTAAAATTGTACCAGAATCGTAGGCACGTCGATACGATGGAAAACGTGCTCAGTACTCAATCATTTTTATCCATTCACTCAAAACCCAAACAACCCACCCTTCACCCTTGCGTACTTTAAATCCGAGCTGTTTCCACGTATTTATATGCAACTTGTTGTTGATTGACTATAATGTCGGATCCAAATTAATTATTTTCTTTTCATTCTCTCGGTATTTGAATCAGAAAACGACAGTTCACTTTTTTTCCTTTTTGGGAGTTCCTTGGTCGTTTATTGATAGAAACGTTTATTTTAATCAAGAATATTATTAATTTTTATAATTTTAATATAGAAAAAAAATTGTTCATAATATTATAAAAATATTTTTCATAATTTTAATAAAATATATATTAAAAAAATAATTAACATTTGCACCAAATGTGCAGTTGTTTTTCTTAAATCCTATAAAATTCAAATATAGAAAAATAAAATAAAATCGGGCTGCGAACTATGTCTGACAATCAGGGTATTTTATTTTTTATTTTATAAAATTCAAATTCTAAACGAACATTGAGATTAAAGGAGTGCTTTTGAAAATTCTTTCTAACAAAATTATTCTTTGTTGGGATGCAGGTAGAACGGAAAATTGGAACAGCATGCAGCAATACATAAAAGATAATTAAAGGATCACTGCCTAATAATATTGTTGTTGTTTTTCTTTATCTCTTTTGTTGCTTTTATTTTGTACAAAGGGTAATATTCATTGTTTAATTAGGGTAGGTGGAATTAACTTTATGAATGTAATTTCTAGTTTTTGCTTTTTTTTTCTTATAATTTTTGTCTTTTATATTAAAGGACGAAATTAAACCATATATATAATATTTATATTTTGTATTATTATATATATATATATATGTATTTTGCACAATGTACGAGATTTTCATTTTAATACTAGGACAAACAAGCTACATTATTATATAAATCTTTCTGATAAAAAGTGCTAGCTATATTGTCAAAAGTAAGGCAAAAGTATTGTCAAAAGTAAGGCAAAAGTATTTCGATTAAGATGGTTTTGAATTGACATCCAAATACATGTAATAAATGCTTAACAGATACATCCACTAAGTCTAAGATTTAATTTAAGATTCTGTTCTTAACTTTAGACTATGATCACATTTATACAAGAAAATAATACGTAGAAATATATAGTCTTGTTAAGCTTAAAAATAAAATATAAGTGATAATAGATCCCAATGACAAGAAAATTAATGGAAATACAACAATTGATACATTGATAGATGAAGCAATAAGAGTTTAAATGGGTTTGAACTACCTATTTAAAAATATAGGTGAGCTTGAGTAAAGTTTGAGGCTCTTATTTAGGGTCGGATTAGGTTTCGTTAGTGTTAATACCATGCTTAGGATCGGCTTAGCCCATGAACATCTATACAGTTAAATATATCTTATTTTTTTAAAAGAAATTGTTGTATTCTTATTTTATTCAAATAAATGCTTATCTTTTAAATTATATTAAACAAGTCATTATTTCAAATAAAAAATTGATTTATGTTAAATGCTTATTTAAATATAAATTAAAAGTTAAGAATATATTTGGATGTGAATTACAACTTAAAAAATGATTTAAGTGCAAATTCACAATTATACTTTATTTAAATATAAAAATATAAAAATTAAGTGATAAAATAAAATCAATTTTTTTCTTACTTTACTCAAAATAAGATGTTTACTATCATGTGGTTTTGAGGGTGTTATTAAGCTCTAAGATTCATCCCAAATTTTTCGTTTTATTCTTCCTTTTTAAGTGAAAGTTCTATAAAATAATTTACAGCCTTTTTAAAATAAAATAACTTAAATAAATCAAACTTGTTCTAAAAGTAATTACTTATTTAATAAAATGTCCAGTTTGAGATCTAGACTTTCTACCTAAAAACAGTAACATACCTACCCAAAGAAATAAAAAAAAGTCAAAAACAATCGAGAAAGAAAATCAAAGTACAATGAGAATAAAGCACCTTGAATTTCAATTCAAAATTTTAAATACATTAATATTTCCAAAAGGAGAAAACTCATTTGATATTGTGATTTCCTTTTTGTTATGAAATATCTCTTTAAAAGTGTAAGAACGTTAGAAAGTTACATCTACATTGCAGATTCTGGCTTTGGCATCCAACTTTGGCAGAATGCAAATCTTTAGCATCATAGTCGGTTGGCAGCTACGTTATGGAATTGAACTTCAAATATCATAGATGAATATGTGTTTATACAAGTAAAATTAATTTATTATATATTAAAAATCACACATTCATATGGTAATCTATCTCAAATATAGATATTAAACATGAATACTTGAAAAAAAATGAAAAGTTTGAATAATATAAAGTAGTAATGAGCACTTCCTTTGATTTTTATTTTTATTTTTTCATTTGAGGAAAGAGAATTCTAATTAACTTTGTTATTAACAAAAAATAAATATACCTTCTAGCCTATTGGTTAGAATTGAGTTAGAGTTGGCATGTGTCTGGCCAAAAACAAAAAAAGTTGGTATGTAAGTTTGAGTTTGATTTCAAATCCTTTCTCTTGTCCCCCAAATTATCAAAAACAATAAATAAATATGCCATTGAATCAAATGCTCAAATGCATTCCTTCAAATTTTCGATGGTGTCAATTAGGGTCGACAATGTCTTGGACAATTTTTTTTTTTTTTTGTAATATCCAAATCTGCATAAGTGTCTTAAAATCTGAATTTATTTATTATCCGCTTTAAATTTGCACATTACTAATTGAATCAAACTTCGAATTAAATAACGTTATCACCAATATCTAAATCCGTCAAAAATTCAAATTGTTTAAGTATCTAACCTTGGAAGCTAAGGTTTGACTCTTTCCATGAGTAATTTTTTTTTGTATTTTACAAATAAATTATAATGGATTTGGAGAAATAATATCGATTTAGATAATAGACATCTAATAGAGATTCAAGTAATAGATTTGGAGAAGTAATAATGGGTATGGAGAAAAGTAATAGAGATTCAATAATAGATATCTAATGGTTCATATTAACATATGTTTCAAATCTGCTGCAGATAGGAATTATAATATTCTATTCCACATAAGCTTTGAATCCACAATATTTAATCTACTTTGTTCCCGTATAGGTTGTTGGCTCACTGACGATACATGTCTCGCGCTTGGCAATTGTAGCCTACCTCTTATAATATTGAGACCAAGACTATTTGAACTGGCTTTCATCATCAACAATGTGAATGGGAAATTTAAATTGAGATTATAGATGCATTATCAATCGTATCATGTTTATCATGGTTGCAGACGTAGCAAAATACTATTTCTATCATTGTGATCACAATTGTTTTTTTCATTTTGCACAATTTACTATATAATAGAATAATTATAACTATAGTCATAAAAATTCATTTTTAATAATTTTTAAATAGTTTTACAATTTCTGAATTTTTAGTGTTAAATTAAAAAATTATTCACAAGTTGTAAATTGAATCTATATATATAATTTACAATAGTAAATTTAACATTATGGATAAACTAAATATGTATACATAGAATTTACAATAGTAAATTTAACATTATGGGTCACTAACCATTCACACCCTAGTTACTATGAATCTTATTGGAAAAAATTGAAATCCTAAAATAACAACTATAATACTAAGTTGCAGTCACTATTTAAATCTTTGACATGATCTCCAAATTCAACATGGGAGTATAGGAAGCTTTTGGAAATTGAGCTAGGCAATCTATTTGAAAGTTTACGTACACGATAGATATAATTATATATATTAAATTTAATGATCTTTTATGAAATTCAAAAGTACATAAAATTAATTAGTTTTAGGAAAAATATCCTATACACTGCTAATGGAGTTTTTAGACTCCACAAGTAATGTTAATAAAATTATACATAGCTCTTAAATATAATAAAAAACTAATTAAAAGGAAAAATGGAATACATGGCAAATCTTAGCTTGTTTAAAGGGTGTACTTGATATGTGAAAAATTGAAGGATGGATAAGAGAGAGTGGAAAAGTGGAAGGAAAATGAATTTTGGGCACGCTTAGTAGGAAAGAAAAGTGAAAGAAAAAGAAAATAGGAAAGATCATCATTTTCCTTACCTATTAACAAACAAATCAATGCAAATTGAAAAGAACAGAAAAAAGAAAATAAGGATGCTGTGAGCTAAATGTGTATATTTAGAAGATTAGCATCTTTTTTTAAATTTTATTTTGTCATCTTGATTTTTAATGGATATAATGGTACAACAATTATTTTTTATTTTCTTTCTTCTTATTTTTCAATTAATACCATGTAGTGGGTTTTTACTTTTCTATATTTCCTACAAAACACATTAATGGAAAGAAAAAAAATATAATTTCTATCTTTCAACTTTTCTTCTCGTTCAATTTTCTATCTTTCTAATTTTTTTCCACCTTACCATGCAAATCCAAAAAATTTAAAAATTTTCACTATTAGTGTATCAAATACTAATCCTTAATCTTTTGTTTTGTATTGGTATAAGATACTTTATCTATACAACAATTTAATTACTTTGTTTTAATACTGGGGTGAATGAAAATACTAAAGGAAGACCAAAAAACCATTGGTTAAGACCCATGCATATATTTTCTCCTTTATAGCCCAATGAAACTCTAGAAGAATGCCAAAAGCCCAAGATTCGTCTAATATTTCATTGCATAAACCAAGTTGTCAAATTTGACATACTTTAAATATTTTTTAAATAAAACTATGGATAACCAATTTTTTTTCTTGGGCACTACTAAATTGTCCAAAAATATAGAACAAAAGTAGAGGCTAGTTTAGACAATGGTATAGAAGGGTAATTAGATGTGGTAATTAGAGGGTTTAGATTGAGTATGGATGTAGTTATTTTGGATTAAAAGAAATTTTGATTGATTTCAAATTCATACTAGTCTTATACAAGTCTTATGCACACTAACTATAGGGGAGAAGTTAATAAATAAATAAATAAATAAATAAATAATATGTAAAAAGGTAAAATAATTAAAAATAAAGAGTGGTGGAGAAATGTTAAGATAACTACAAGTTACAAAATTTCAAAAGAGTAAAAAACTTGGATTGACAAAGAAATATAGTGTTTTTTTAAAACATAAATTACTAATAATTTTAAAATATATATATATGATTTGGTTTTTATGTATTTTTCCTACCATGTTGGTGTTACTTGCAAGGTGGTTGGTACCATATCGGTGGACATGCTGTTTTTGCTTTAGTACTGATACATATTAGTACTAATGTGTTTTAGCGTACCATTTCTGATTTACTGGATTTTGAATATTTTTAATTTATATATATGAAAAATATTTTTAAATATAAAATAAATTAGATTAAATAAATTTCACATATCTAATTTTTCATTAATTATATATCATGTTCTAAAAAAATTTTATTAAATATAAGAATATCAATATCAGTCTAAGTAGTAAGGCTGAAAATTATTAATGATTATCAAATTTAAGAGTAATTATGTTTAATATTCATCAAATTTATAATTAATTATATCTAATATTCATCAAACTTAAGATCAAAATCAACTTAATTTTTTTATGAGCTTATTTTATATACAACCGGTATAAACATTTTTTACCAGTACAGCAAAAGCAAGATGGTACTTGTCGTATGGCTAGTGCAAACCAAAACCAAAGTCGATACGAAACCAACTATTGCCGGTGCCATTATGTTTCGAAATCGATAGAGCTGGTATTGATATGAAAACGATACCCTCAGTCACTTGACTTGTAACATCGAACATAGTAAAAGAGATTAATTTAGGTTCAGATTAAGTTAGATTTGACGTTATAATTATTTGGGTTCAAAATCAAATTATGAGCTTTCAAACTCGTTTAATTTCATCGATCAAATTATTTAAATTAGAGTTAATTTAATTTTGAATCATTTTAAATTTTGATTGTTAACTATTTTTTTGCCAAATCACATTGAACCAAGCTTAGGTTCAAGCTTTACCAATGGTAGGTGTAAGACAAGGGACAATATTATTTTATCAAATAACCAAATTTTTTAACCCATGCACTGCATGGGATTTATTTTTTATATTCATAATTTAAAGTTGTTTCTTTTTATTTCAGGCTAGTTTGTACATTATATATTTTAAAATATATATATATATAATGTTTATTTGTTATATATCTATATTATGTATCTATATACTATGTATAATGGGAATAACTGAATTTTGTGTCATTTGTGGTTGGCTCCGTCAGTCGACCGCCACTCAGAAGATGTCAACTTTATAATTAAGTCATTGTCAGAGAGGTCACATCGCTGTCAGGTGCTGTTGGCTGACCAGCAACATGGTATTGCTTGGCAATCGCCCGTTCGTGAAGGAACAATTGTCCGATATCGTTTATTGTCCTCCCCTTCACAGTCTAAAAAGCAGTCATAAAGTGACTCGACATTTTGGACATCTGTAAAGGGCGAATTGGTGCATGGTATGCTTGGCATAACATGTGGAGGGCGAGAAGGTACAACTGTCATTATTAATGGTGGCAGTAATGGCAAAGTGGGAAAGGGAGTGGAATGAATGAAATTGGGACACGCATCCTGACTGGAGAATTTATAAGGGCGCGTTTAGGGGGATATGAAACGGCAGAGGAGGCACGTGTCGGAAGGGGGCAGAGTGCCAATGTTATGCAGTTATTTCGCTGAGGAAAGGGCGAACGCGAGGGCGACACGCGTTGATTGGGGAATGTGAAGAGGCAAAAGCATTTGCTATATAATTGGGATATGAATCTTAGTGGATTTTCGTGTGTTTGGAGAAAGAGAGTAGAGTAGAAGGTGGGTACTGTAGAACTTGTTTATTAGGAAAAAGGGCGAGTTTTGTAGTGGAGATACTATTTTTTTGGGAGTTTGTCATAGTGTTTTAATATGTTTGTGTGTTGTTTTGGTAGCGATCGTGCTTGTGGAATTGCGAATAGGAGCGCTGCGAAGAGTGAGGGCTTTGTGTGGTAAGTTTCAGTGAGTTTCTATTGCCATTTTGTTATTTTGGGTTTGTAGGATTGTAGCATATGGGAAGGAGGGAAAGATTGTTAGTGAAGTCGGTGGCTAGGAACGGTAGATTGGAGGAAGTAGGGAATGAAGTGAGGACGATAGTGGGGTATTTAACCCAGGAGGGGATATCTGGGCGTGTGGTGTTAGAGGAGGAAGATATGAGAGAAGATATGGTCACCGAGCAGAGTGGCGATCAGGTTGATAAAGCGTTAAGTGGGGGTGCTGAGAAGTCGATCACCGAGGGCAGTGTTAATGAGGTGATCGCTGATGTGGATACAGAAGCGGTGGAGATATACGACGGGTCTATAAACATGCAGATCGTGTAGAGGTGGATGTATGATAAGGGATGGATTTGGGGAGTTACCAGATCGCCGAGGCGGAGCCATAGTAGAGAGCTACATTTGCTGAAGGGAACAGCATGGCATTCTACCTTCATATCTTTAAGGCAGGGCTCCACCTACACTTGGAGCCCTTTTTTTGTGAGCTATTGGAGGCGTATAACCTGTCGCCTAACCAGCTGAAGCCGAACAGTTGGGCGATTCTGCTGACATACTTCCTGGTGTGCAAGGAAAAGGGATGGTGACCATCGATAGAGGTAATGAAGGAGCTGTACTTTTTGAAATAGGGTAAGCCCTATTTTTATTATTTGTAATCAAGGGAGGGGGTAGGATGGTGGTGGATCTACCGTCGAATACATATATGCGACGGGATCAATTTTTTATGGTAACGAAGAGGGCGGGAATGAAATGGGATTTTCCAGTTCGGTGGGGTAGGAGGTCCAGGGTGAGTAATAAGAGGATGAGCCTGGAGATCGCCGAGAAGGACCAAGTGCTCCTCTTTAGAGGTGGGTGCATGAACAACAAGATATACTTGACATTCCGAAATATTCAAAGGGAATGTTTGGAACGAGACTTGGTGGACGTGCCAGAAGGGCTAGTGCATCCAGTGGGTCAACGGAGACGACGTCATTTGTTGAGACATCAGAGAGGTATGTTTTAAATATGCTGGCTATTGTTAAGTGTGAGGTTGGCATGTATGGGTTAGTCGAACAGTGGTTATGTACTTGGTTTTATGTTTCTAGGTGAGCATGCAGCAAATGAGGGAATAGAAGATGTAGAAGAAGGGGAGGGGTTTATTAGGTTTGTGGTTTATGATGGCGAGGAGGGCTTGGAAGTGAGTGGTAGGGATCGAGTGGGTAGTGTGACTGGGGTCTATCGTTCAACTACGCAAGGGGTGGAAAAGGGTATTTGTTCTGGTTACTTATAGTTAATTGAAAATAGATGATTGTACTGACCTGGGTGTATTATCATTTGTGCAAGAATGGACCCTGCTCAGGCAACATTGGCAAAGCGAGCAACTAGGCAGGCTACAATAGAGAGAGCAACTGTGTGCCAAAGGAGAGGCAAGAGAAGGTGGTCGAGCGACTTGAAGGAGAGGGAGTGGGTACTGCTCTGGCGGGTCGTGAAAGACTGCCAGCGTTGGTGTCAGTAGTGGCAACTGCTGTGGTACCTATGTCACAGCATGGAACGAAAATGGTTGGTTCAAGTGGTGGGCTCATTCCAATGAGTGGTGGGTCATCCTAACCTAGCTCTGCTTCAGTAAGGCCTCGAGTGGGTCGTCTTAGTGCAAGTTCTGCCAGGTTAGGCATGCTTTGTGAAGGACGAGTGCCAGATTTGAGGCAGCATTGAGGTGGGCAATGAAAGGTATGGCGCTCGAGGACCAGGAGGTATTGGCGAGGAGAAGTCCAGCCCGTAATTTGAATGCGGCCATGATGGGCCTAGTTGAGGTGCTTCACTGCCAGACAGCTTACACTTGCCAGATGGCTAACTGGCAAGAGAAGTTTAACCTGCAAGCGTCCAAGATAGTTGAGCTGGATGCTCAAGTGGTGAAGCATAAGGAGGCAAACACCAAGCTGGAGGCATTGTTAAAGGAGATTGAGGAGAGGAAGGTGGCTGAGATAGCTGAACTGCTGCTAAGGGGCGAGAAGGCAGAGGCCACTGCTTCTGAGTCAGCAAAAAAATTGGAGGAGCGTGATGCTAAACTTGTGTCCGCTAAGTCCAGAGTGGCTGAGTTGGAGGGTCGTCTTGGCGATCTCGAGGTTCACCACCAGGAAGAATTGAAGAGGCAGCAAGAAGAGATTTTTGACAAGCTCGTTGCTGGTGTGGATTCGTATTATCGTAGTGTGCTTTATGGGGTCTAATTGCTCTGTGGTCCTCTTGATCTACGGGCGATTGACTTAGGGTGCTGTACACACCTTCTGAGGAATTCAATGTGCTATGCCCTAGTCAGCAAGAAGTAGAGGAAAGGCGATCAAGGGATGCAGCCTTGATTACCCCGACGCCTGAAGAGTCTGAGCGGGGTGAGTCTGGTGATGAGGCTGGCGCTCAGACCATTTCGTCGACTAAGGATGAGTAGTGGTTTTTTCTTGTAAATGTGATCTTTACGTAAATGGTTTTTGGTTAGTGGAAATTATTATTTTGTGAAATGTGGTTTTTGTTTCTTTAATTCCTTTGTTTGGTTTTTGTAAGTTTGTTATTTTGAGATTGTGGGAAATTACATTGTGTTGTAGCTTTTGTGTTTTAGAGATAGTTGTGATGACGTCTCGTTGGGGAGAGTCGTGTGTTCTTATTGCCATACTGGGTGGCAGTATATGAGCTTGGAGGTCAGTTGGAAATAGAATAAACCTGTAATCTTATTTGAATGCTTCAAGGCTCTTATGCCAAGGAGGCGATTGCACTGTAGCAATAATGAGGCTTTTATGCCACGGGATCGATTGCATTGTAGCAATAATGAGGCTTTTTTGCCATTGAGTTGACTGGATTATAGCAATAATAAGGTTTTTGTGCCACGGGGTCGATTGCATTGTAGCAATAATGAGTGTTTGGTGCCAAGGAGTCGATTGTGTAGTAGCCATGATGAAATGCTTGATCGGTGGATTTACTGTGTAGAAAGGTATGTTCTGGCGACCAGATTTATGATAAATATGTTAAGGAGATATGCTTATAAATAATATTTCTTTAGATAGGCAGTGTTCCATGTGCTGGGGATGCTGCGTCCATCTAATTTTGCTAATTTGTAAGCTCCAAAGCCTAGAACTTTGCTGACCTGATAAGGTCTTTCCCAGTTAGGGGACAGTTTTTTCCTCTCTCCTGTCGGTCGACTGGTTTCATAATTTCTGAGAACAAGGTTGTCAACATGGAAGTATCGATTGTGGACTCGACAATTATAATGTATGTAGACTTGTTCGCCCAGATTATCGTGTGGAGTGCAGCATCTTCTCTGGCTTCTTTGAGTAGATAGAGTTGGCCTTGAGGTGTTCATAGTTTAGCTCTAAGTCAAGGTTAGCAGGGCGCAAGCTGTGTACTCCTATCTCGACGGGTATGACTACTTCAGTGCCGTATACAAGGCTGGAAGGAGTAGCAGTGGTCGCCTGAGTTTTGGTTGTTCAGATTGCCCAAAGTATACCGGGTGTTTCATCAGCCCATGCGCCTTTTGCGTCGTCTAGTTTTTCTTCAAGGGTTACAGGATATTCTTGTTCATTGATTCAACCTGGCCATTTGACTGAGGGTGGGCGACAGAAGTATGAACAAGGTTGATGCCGAATCGTGAACAGAAATCATGGAGTTTTTAAGCTGTCAGTTGCTTGCCATTGTCCACTATGATGATGTTGGGTACCCCAACTTGACAAGAGATGTAGCACCAGATGAGTTCCATGTTTCGAGCAGTGATGGTGGCGATTGGCTCAGCTTCTACCTATTTTATGAAGTAATCATAGGTGACTAGCAAGAATTTTCATTGGGCGGTCGCCAGAGGGAATGAGCTCAATATGTCTATTCTCCTGACACAGAATGGCCAAGGACTGAAAATTTGTTTGAGTGCCTCAGCTGGCTGTTGAGGAATAGGGGTGAAACGTTGGCACTTATCACATTTTCTGACGAGAGTGGTGGCGTTTTTCTGCATGGTAGGCCAGAAGAATCCTTGTCGTAAGGCTTTAAGAGCCAGTGCCCGTCCGCCAAGGTGGTTACTGCAAACGCCCTCATGTATTTCTTTTAAGACATAGGTTGCCTTAGAAGGGGTAAGGCATCTGAGTAATGGGAGAGTGAAGGACTTTTTGTACAAAGTGTCATTGAGAATTATGTACCTTGCTGCTCACTTTTCCAGTCGCCTCTTTAGAATTGGGTCAGTTGGAGCATGGTTGTCTTTAAAGAAGGAGATAATTGGTGTCATCCAATTATCTTCGGCATCATCTGTAATATGATGTATGTATCTATCGTAGCTGGGTATCGAAAGGCATTCGAGGAGAATCTTCCCCCTAGTGGAGATATCAATGGTGCTAACCATTTTGGATAGGCTGTCGGCCCTAAAATTGTCTCCTTTGGGTATCTGCTTGATTGTGACATGGGCGAATTTTTAGGAGAGGGTGGCGATCACTGTATTGGCGAGTAGCTCGTCTTTGACATCATATAGCCCATTGACCTGGTTGGCTACAAGTTGAGAGTCTGTGTGGGCGACGAGGTTACTAGCACCCAGGGTTTTGGCTAACTCCATGCCAACGATTAAGGCTTCGTATTCAGCAGCATTGTTGGAGGTAGTGAACTGAAAAGATAGGCCATACTGCCATTCATGACCTTGGGGGTCGAGTAACACTCCTGTTCTGCCTTTTACTTTGCCTGAGGAACCATAAAAAAATGTGCTATTCACCAGTTTTGAGGTTTGAGGGGCGGTTATTTGGAGCTTGTACATTATCATCTATTTGAGCGTGATCTAGTGGCGATTCTTTTAAAACTTGAAAGGAATATTCGACGATGAAATCGGCTAGTGTTTATGCTTTGATGGTTTTCCTAGGACTGTAAGTGAGCCCAAATTCATTAAGCTCAATACTCTAATGAATTAGCCGCCCTACAGAGTTGACTTTGAGGAGGATGTCTTTAAGTGGCTGATTGGTGAGAACAGTGATGGGGTGCACCTGAAAGTACTGTCTTAACTTCCTTTATGGATTTCAAGGGGCTCATTTGCATGATTACGCTGATCTTTTCAAGGTTTGCTTCAATGCCTCTAGAGAAGATGTAAATCCCTAAAATTTTCCTACAGACACACCAAATACATATTTTAAAGGGTTAAGTTTCATTTTGAACTTATGGAGTATGTGGAATGTCTCTAGAAGTCATTAAGGTGTTAATGGAGGTAGGGGCTCTTGACGAGCATATCATCCATATAAATTTTCATTGAACGCCCGATTTGACTTTTAAAAAGCTTGTTGACCAAGCGTTGGTATGTGGCACTTGCATTCTTTAAGCCAAATGGCATGACTTGGTAGCAAAAAGTGCTATCTTTGGTTATAAATGCCGTTTTATCTTCGTTACGGGGATTCATCTTAATTTGATTGTATCCTGAGAAGGTGTCCATGAAGCTTAAGAGTTTATGGCTTGCAAAAGCATCAACTAGTCAATCAATACTAGGGAGAAGGTAGTTGTCTTTTGGGTAGGCTTTATTTAGGTCGGTGAATTCGACACACATTCGCCATTTCCCCTAGGCTTTTCTGACCATGACTACGTTGGCAAGCCAGTCAGGATATTTGACTTCTCTAACATAGCTGGCTAGTAGCAATTTATCCACTTCTTTGCGTATTGAGTGGTGCCATTCCGGAGCAAATTTGCATTTCTTTTGTTTGACTGGTAGGGCTCGTGGGTCCACGTGTAGCGAGTGCATAATGATGGTTTGGTCAATGCTTGGCATGTCGGCTGTGGACCAGGCGAACACGTTGGCATTCTTCTTGAGGAATTTTGTGAGGAGACTGTTTTCTTGAGCATTGAGAGAAGAGCCGACGCTGGTGGCTAACTTAGAATCTGAATCATAAAGAGCTAGCTTTTCAGTATCTTCGGTCGGCTGGGGTTTCTGGTCATGAAAACCATCTTTGATGTCTAGTTGCTTTAGGGTGATTGCTTCTAGTTGTGCGAGCGCGATGGTGTAGACCGACGATTCAGCATTAGTGTCATGGATGAAGGTCGGCTGGCGTGCGGCTAACTTAATCGACAATAGGTGGCATTGGCATACAGTTCGTTGATTGGATCACATGTACCCAATCCCTGTCGGTGTGGGGAACTTGGCTGTCAAATAGTAAACCACGATGACCATTTTTATCTTTTTCATTAGAGGTCAGCCTAGAATTGCGTTATAGGCAGAAGGCTGGTCGACAACCAGGAAGTCGACCAAAGCGGTCACAGTGTGTTCCTCATTGCCCATTGTTACTGGGAGCGTGATCGTCCCCTTGACTGGTATTGGTTGATTGGTGAATCCATAAATTAGAGGTGACGGGGTCAGGTTGCCAGCACTAAAACCCATGCGAAGAAAGGCATTCCACTGCAGAACTTCCACGGCACTACCATTGTTAATAAGGATTCGATGGACTTGGTAGTTGCCTATGGTGTCGGAGATGACAATCGGATCTTTCACGCAATCGGATAAGAGCTATGAGTCAGCATCATCGAAACTGACTGCCCAATCTGTCTGCTTGATGCGTTTGGAAGCTACGTCGACTGCCGTGATAGAGCGGAGGTAAGACTTGCACTTTAACTTGCTGGCAGTCTAAGTATCCGCCGGACTGACAATCATGTTAATGATGCCAATGACAGAATGTTTGGAGACGGTCTCTTGACTCTCGTTTGGGGATCATGTGCGATCCTTGGCGTGTGGTTCTTTCTTTACAAACTGCCTGATCGTGCTTTTCTTATGAGTGACTCAATGGCATTCTTTAAGCTAAGGTAGTCCTCGGTTGCGTGCCCGATATCGTTGTGAAAATTACAGCATTTTTTTAGGATCACGCCTGCTGTGATCCCCTTTCATTAGGGGCCGGTGCCCGATGAGCCTTTCTTTTGTTATGGCATTGAGAATTTGAGATCTGGGGGCCGTCAGAGGCGTGTAAGACTCATATTTTGCATGCGGAGTAGACCATGTTCACTTTCGGTTGGGGTTGTGTGATGATATGGTGGCTAGTGCTTCCCTCTAGGGTCAAACTCTAAGGCGACCGACTAGCCGATTAGGCCTTGGTCCTCACCCTCATTTCTGTTCGCTGTCCCAGGTTTTCATTCGTCGGCTCGCGATTTCTATTTCTTCGGGTTTTGCGTATTTTTATGCATTCTCATAAAGCTGATACAACTTTGTAGGTTAGGCGTCAGTTAAGGCATATTTCAGGTACTTATGCCGAACACAGGTGGTGAAGGCTTGGATTGCCCATTCATCATTCAAGTCTCGGACTTCCAAGGTGGTTGTGTTGAAACATTTGAGGAAATCACGAATCGTCTCGTCGTGGTTTTGCTTGATCACTATTAAGCTGGCAGATGTTATGGTGGCTGTTCTACAGCTACTAAAATGGGCAAGGAAATGTCTTCTTAGTTGGTCAAAATTTGTGATAGACCCTGGATTCAAGGAGTACCACCATGTTCGTGCTGGGCCTTAAAGTGTTGTCGGAAAAATATGACACTGGATAGCGTCTGACACGTCACGCAGATTATGAAAAGCACAAAAATGGTTCAAATGATCAGCTAGATCAGTTTTACCATCGTAAGTGTCAGGAGAATGCTTGACTATCCGATGGACTTGTACCTAGAAGATGTCTGGCGAAAGAGGGTTGTGCTTATTGGTTAACCATTCCTAGTTATCTCTCCATGGTACACACAGCTCATTGATGTCCTGTTTCAAGGTCGCTACTTGTTGGGCGAGGTTTAAAGCTGAACTTGGCGCATGATGCCCACTAGTATGATAGGAGGTTTCCTACATCCTATGCCGTGGAATAGGCGTAGAGCAGGAGCTTTCCTCTACCATTGGGCAGGTGGCCCGGTGGGCTATAGCATGCCGCTCCTGGATGTCTGAGTTTGGGTTGTTTCCAGTGTGTTGGTTTGGGCGATCAATGGGTTGAGTGTTTTGGCGATTGGTTTGGGAGTTGACAAATTGTGCCAACTAGATCTGGGATTGCTGAATGGCGGCCAGTTGGCTGGCGATGGCTTGAAATTGTGCTTGGTAATGTGCATAGTAGTCTAGCTGACTAGGCGGCATGGGTGTACTGAATTGAGTAAAATGAGGTACTGGAACGTCTAAAGGTGCATGTAAAGTGTTCGTGGTGATGATGGTCACTGGGATTATGTTGCTGGGACCCACAATCTGATCAAGGTGAGGGACAGCGGTGGCCACTGGCGAGATTAACCCTAGCAGGTTTTGATAGTACGCCCGTGGTGAGTAGGACCACCACGAAGTGAGTGAGATAGGTATCTGAGATATTTGGGTATGCGATGAGCTGGGTATTGCTGGGGTTACAAGAACTGCGGTACGGTTTGTCACTTCTGATGGCGACGAGGCATTTTGTTGGGTGTCAGCACTCCGGTCAGCCATGGTTTTCTTTTCCGATCGTGTTCCCACAAACGGCGCCAATTGTTGATCTCTGCAACCCTGTAATACAAAGAAGGTTAGAAGGACGCTAGAGTTTATGCTCCGGGAGCCCTCTCCGATGGTTAAGTCAGAAGGGTACTTTGCAAAATGGTGTGGATGTATTTTTGGGGGTCGAATCCCTTACCTTTGGGCTTACTTGCCTCTTTTATAAGTATTATTTGGAGACATGGTGTCAGGTGATTTGATAGAGACATGACCAGCGTCGAGCTAGATGTCAGGCTATGGTGCCTCGTGGTCGGCTCCGTTAGTCGGCCGTTATTCAAAAGATGTCAACTCTATAATTAAGTTATTGTCAGAGAGGTCACATTGCTGTCAGGTACTGTTGGATGACCAGTTGCATGGTATTGCTTGGCGATCGCCCGTTTGTGAAGGAACAGTTATCCGGTATCATTTGGCGATCGCCATATGTGAAGGTATAACAAATTTCATCGATCAAATTATTATAAATTAGAGTTAATTTAATTTTGAATCATTTTAAATTTTGATTGTTAACTATTTTTTTGCCAAATTACGTTGAACCAAGCTTAAGTTTAAGCTTTACCAATGGTAGGTGTAAGACAAGGGACAATATTATTTTATCAAATAACCAATTTCTTTAAACCATGTAATGCATGCGATTTATTATTTATATTCATAATTTAAAGTTATTTCTTTTTATTTCATGCTAGTTTTTACATTATTTTAAAATATATATATAATGTTTATTTGTTGTATATCTATATTATGTATCTATATATTATGTATAATGAAAATAACTGAATTTTATGTTACTCTTAATTTATATATTATATTTAATAAATTGAATTTACATTTTTAAATTTAGTGATGTTATACATATTAATTGCAAAATTATTTTTGTTACAAACCTTTTTTAATTTACATTCATGATATCATTAAAGTTTAGGTGAACAGCATCACAAATTAATTCTGCTTTTGCTTACTTTACTTTTTTGATGTTAAGCACAAAATTTCACATACACTTGCTTATGTCATAAAAGCTAATATATATTATTTTATTTGTTTCTTTTCTTTGTTATCCTTTTTCTTTCAACCTCTTTTATTTTTTTTATCAAATGTAAGAATGTAATTACTTTTTTAGTTCATTTTTTATAAACTAGTAGAATTTTTTTAATTTCTTAAAAAAATTGAAAGATTATTATATATTTTTTAATTAAATTTTTTCATTTAAAATATATCTTAAGATTATGTATAACTCTGATAATTTTACCGTGAGTATTAAAAATTAACAATAAATGAAGTGGTTTTTTTATAATATAAAGAAGGTCTAAATTTAAGAAAAATTACAAAAAAATTTTACAGAGAATAAAATATCAATCTTTCAAGAACCTATATTCTAAAGACAGTAAACACAAAATCTTAATAATATTTTTTATTTATTATAATTATATATCTAAACAAATGAGTAGAGTTTATATATTTAACAAATAAAAGAATGACATATATATTAATAAATATATAAATTAGCATGAAATAAAAAAAATTACGAATATAAATAAAAATTTTAACAGGACAATTGACATTCTTGAATCGAGTTATTGGGATTCATAGGACATTAGCCAATAATTAAAAAGCAATCACTCTCGTATTTCTATCACTAAAAAAAATGGTTTTTATATTCTCTGTTTTTCTTTCTCTCTATAATTTTTGTTTTTTATTTCTAGAAAATTAACATGTTTGTCTCTATTTTCTTAAGAAAATCCCATAGAAATTATCCATAAAAGTATTCAACAATGTATGATCTTCCGATCCAATGCAAATTTTGATACCTAATGCTTTGAATTTCAATCGGGTTCCTAGAAGAGTTTCATCAATGGCAATGGTTTCTTGTAGTTACGGAGCTATGAAGACAGTAGTAAAGAAAAGCTTTCAGTGTTGTACGTCTAGTAAGGTGGCTGTCATTGGTAATAACCATACCAAGTAAAATTAATTGGATTGGATATGCATTTGGTTTTAAAATTTAATTATTTAAATGGATAATAGTTATTGGAGAAAAAAATCGATAACGTAATTTGATTTTAAAATTTAAAATTTAATTATTTAAGTATCGGATAACAAATTTAATCTTAATTTTGATTTAGGATACAAGGGTAATTAGATGTCGCAGTTGAAGGGATCAAATTAGGTATGGATTTGGTTATTTTGATTGTTGGGGTTGTCAAACCTTGATCCGTGGTAACTAAAACTAAGAAATATGATTTATTTTAAATTCAAACTAGTCTTATGCACACCAACTATGTGGGTGATGTTAATAAATAATTAAATAATATGTAAAAAAATGTATAATAATTATAAAAGAAAAAATAAAGAGTAGTGGAGAAATTTTGAAATAATAGTAAGTTATTGTTTTTTAAGAGTAAAAAAAAAAAGATTAACAAAGAAATATAACATTCTTTAAAAAAATAAATTTTTAATATAACCTTAGAAATATATATGGTTTGTTTTATAATTTAGGTTTTATGTATTTTCTTCAACTATGTTAATGTTATTTGATTCATGACTCTAAGCTCAATCAAAGAGATTATAATAGTATAGATTAGAATGGATTCAGATTAATTTAGACTTGATATTATGACTATTTGGGTTCAAAAACAAATTATGCGCTTTAAAATCAAAATAATTTAATTTCAAGCTACTCTTTTGGATCAAACATATTATTTTAAATTCAAATTACTTTAATTTTGAATGTTCTGAGTTCCGATTATTAAAACTATTTTTTGGTCAAAATTCACAAATAGCATAAAAATAATAATATCATAAACTTTACCATTAGTATGGCAAAGCCAAATTATCTTATGGGACACTTCAATAATTCTCGTAATAATAACATTAAATTTCAAGTCCAATTAAATTTTGTATTTATATTAGCATCATTCAAACTCATGGAATTCCAAGTTCATTTTCTTTTTTGATTAATGAAGGCTTACAGACATTAATTAACAATAATCAAAATATTAGTTTAAACATTTTTTATTAATATACTTATTATTCTAAATTTAAAAATAAATAATTTACTAATATTATTTTTTCATAAATATTATTGTAATCAATAATAAAAAAAACTACTTTTAATTATTTTTTTGTGTCACTTTCAGAAAAATATAGATTTTGCAAAAGATTGAAGCAGGGTGAGCTAGTGATGTTGGGCCATAGAGGTAGGTAGTAGGCTAGGTAATCTGAGAAAAATTTGATGAATCAACGATTGGGCTAGGCTATTGGTTGTTTAACAAATTAAATAAAATGAGTTAATTAAATATTAAATGTACAATTTTAATGTTGAATTAGTAACTATAACAAATAATTAATAAAAATATATATTTATTTTAACAATTTAATTTTTAATATAAAAATAAAATATTCAAACTAATATAAAATTAATTTTATAAATTTTTATTAATTAAATGATATTAAATAAATTTTCAAGTTCGATCTAACAGAAAAAATACCTTTTTGCTGTGACGAACTGTCTTATCCAAAATGCAAAATGAAAGTTTGTCGACCTGAGCGTTAGTTTTCATAGTTTGAGGTTTAGGATAAGTTCTTGATAAGTTTTGTACGGCAAACATTTTAGTAAATTTTTTTACATATCTTATTATGTGATATAACTTAAAATCATTATAATTATATAAATACGTTATAAGTTACATAAATCTTTATGATTAAAAAAATAAAGATAAAATTATTGATAAATATTTTAGTTTCATAAATTATATTATCTATTATATAAATTATTATGATTGATAATATAAATATATATTACATATTTTTATTACAATTGCATATATATTATTTATTTATATAAATTATGATAAAATATAATGAAATTTATAGTATATAAATTTATTATATTTATATAAATATTTTGTAAGTTACACAAATATATTATCAATAAGTAATAGAAAGCAGTATTACATAAAATATTATGCTTACATGATTATATTATCTATTACATAAGTATATCATTATAGGTAATATAAATAAGTATTACTCAATTTTCTTACAATTACATAGATACATTATTTATTTACACAAATTATGATAAAAAATAATAAAAATTATAATATATAAATTTATTACATTTACATAAAAATGTTTTAAGTTACATAAATCCATTACCAATAGATAATGCAAAATGGTATCACATAATATATTATAGTTATGTAAATTATATTATCTATTACATATGTTTATCATTATAGGTGATATAAATAAGTATTACATGTTTTCTTAGAATTACACATATAAATTATATATTACATAAAAGATAATAAAAGTTGTAAAACATAAATTTATTATATTTACATAAAAATTTTGAAAGTTACATAAATATATTAGCAAATGTAATAGAAGTAGTATTACATAAAATATAAATAATTATATAAATGATATTATCTATAACATAAGTTTATTATCATATGTAATAATAATAATCATAATATTATTACATATTTTTATTACATTTACACATATTCATTATATATTATATAAATCATTAAAGTATGGAAATGTATGTATGTAATATGTGTTATAGTTAATGTATTTGTGTAAATAATCTTTAAAAGTAAAGTTTGTATGTAATAAGTTATGTAAAAACATTATTAAATTACATATAAAAATTACAAATTTACATAAAACATTAACAAAATTATAATATATTTATGTGAAACAAAAAATAAAGTATAATTTTTTTACAAATCATTTTTTTATTAAATATATTATATATGTAAGTAATCAATTTTGTTTACAATTTTTGAAGTTAAAAAATTCTATATTTTGTTATTTTATATAAATAATTTTTTAAAATTAGTAATTCATATAATATTTTAATCAAAAATTTATTTTATGATAAAATTTAGATTTTTATTAGTTAGTAAGAATTGCAACTCAAGATTACAAAAATACATATAATATTAGGGTGAAAGTAGTGTTTGTATGCAATATGTATTATAGATAATGTATATGTGTAAAAAATATTTGAAAGTAATGTCTGCATGTAAAAAATTACATAGAAACATTATTATATAACATACAAATATTACAGATTTATATAAAATATTACCGAAACTATAATATATTTATGTAAAACGAAAAATAAAGTATATTTTTTCCATATTATTTTTTGTATTTAATATATTATATATGCAGAAAATTAATTTTTTTGTAATTTCTGAAGTTAACAAATTTTATATTTTTATTTTATTTACATATTTTTTAAAATTAGTAATAAATATAATATATCAATAAAAAATTAACTTTATGATAGAATTTAGATTTTTTATTAGTTAGTAAGAACTATAACTAAGGATTAACAAAGTTACATATAATATTAGAGTGAATGTAATGTTTGTACGTAACATGTGCTATGGGTAATATGTTTGTGTAAAGAATTTTTAAGGTAAAAATTACATATAAAAATCATCAAATTGCATAAAAATATTATAGTTTTACATAAAACATTACATATCTATAATGTATTTATGTAATTCTTTTTAATAAAATTAAGTATAATGTCTTGAAAATTATAGTTTATTTTTTATATTATATATGTAGAAAATTATTTTTTAATTTTTGAAGTGAAAATAATTTTTCATATTTTTTATTTTAATAATTTTTTTGGTAATGTTAGTAATAATTATATTATATTAAAAATAAATTAATTTTATAAAAAAATTTAGAATTTTTGTTAATTGATAAGAATTAGAACTAAAGATTACGATAATTACACATAAATATTACAATTTATATAAAGTATTATAGTTATTTTTCTTAAAAGAATGTTTACATAGATACAATATAAATTTGGTAATATTTTTATATAAAACTATAATATTTATATGTAATATCATAATATTTATATATAATTTATTACATATAAATATTATATTCAAAGATTTTTTACATAAATACATTAATATTACATATAAACATTATGTAAATTATAATATCTATGTAATTGCGGTAATTGTTAGTTATAATTTTTACCAACTAATAAAAAATATATTTTATCATAAAATTATTTTTTTCTTAATATAAAGTAATTAGTATTAATATATCCAAATAAATTATTAAAATATAAAATATAAAATTTTTTTCACTTCAAAAATTACCTAAAACAATAATTTCCTAAATATATAATATATTTAATAAAAATTAAAAAATCTTGAGAAAATTATAGTTAATTTTCTTAAAGAATACTTTACATATGTACATTATAGATTTGGTAATATTTTTATGTAAAACTGTAATATTTAATGTAATCCAATAATATTTATATGTAATTTATTACATCTAAATATTAGCTTCAAAGATTCTTTAAACTAATATATTACACATAACACATATTATATATAAACATTATGTAAATTGTAATATTTATATGTAATTGTTGTAATCTTTAATTGTAATTTTCACCAACTAATTAAAAATATTTATTTTATCATAAAATTAATTTTTTCTTAATAAAATATAATGATTACTAAAATACCCAAATAAATTATTAAAATAAAAAATATGAAAAAAATTTTACTTCACAAATTACTAAGAAATTTAATTTCCTACATATATAATATATTTAATAAAAATAAATAATATTTTTTGAGAAAATTATAATTAATTTTTCTAAAAGAATATTTTATATAGATACATTACAGATTCATCAATATTTGTATGTAAAACTGTAATATTTGTATGTACTCTGTTAAGGTTTATATCTAATTTTTTACACATAAACATTATTTTCAAAATTTTTTTACATAAATACATTACCATAACATATATTACATATAACAATTACCTACACTCTAATGATTTATATATATTGTAATATTTATGTACAATTTCTTTAATCTTTAGTTATAATTTTTATCAACTAATAAAAGTCTAAATTCGTATAATATTCATGTATTTTATCATGTCATAATTGTCTTTAAGATATTTTATATTTATATAAATTTTGTTACTTAATAATTCCTATTAAAATACTATTTTATATTAATATTTATATATTTTTGCTTAAATTTAAATAAAAATATTTTTATTAATTAAATAGTGTTACAAAACAAAAACACATAAGTAAAAAATAAAAGTTTTATACCACCTAATAATAAAATTATATAATACTAATTTTTAAATATTTAATAAAAATTATTTAAAAAAATTTAAAAGCTCCTTGACTTGGTGGAAACAATGCTCACCATTTCATAATGCAATGTTTGGTCTCAAAATCGTGGGAGAGACCAATTGTTTTTAAATGTTTAGAGCGAGCACTAAGATCAAGCGCCGCCCACCAGCCCAAAGAAAGCACCGACGTCGGAAAGTTTAATACTGGGTTTTGTTTCATTTCAATTTGGATGCTCCTTTTCATCGAGTGGAAACCCCCAAATGATATCATTTGGAACATGGAACAAAAAATGGGATCCCATATTATATGAAAACTCAGAAATCATTTGAATTACTCTAAAATCAGATTAACCAATAAAACGCAGGAATAAACCATTTTATAAGTTGTTGCAAATGAAAGGACCTGTAAATGTTACATTAAAAATTATATTATTAAACAAAATATATTTTTATTTATTATTTATTATATATAATATTTTATTTAATATTAAAATTATTTTAAAATTTTATTTAAATGAATCAATTATTAAATTCACAAACGGAGATCACGATCGATTTGAATCTCAATGAATTTGGTGACCAATAAAATTTCAACGTGACGATACTTCTTCCGAGTCACGAACAAATATTGCGATGGCCTGTTCTTGCTTGAGACCGATCGATCGATCGATCGATGCGGCGACCATCAGACATCAGGAGCTAATGGTCACCAGACAACTTTTGATTCTTTCAAGTCAGAAAAAGTGGGCATAAAAAGAATCGCGTCTGGATGCTAGTTTTGTCATCACTTGGGAATCATTACAAAACATTGTTGTTCATATTTGTTACCATATTATTATTATTATTATTATTATTATTATTATTATTACTATGGAAAGGGTATGCTTTTGTTGAAGTTAACGAATTTTGTTTTAAAAAAAAAATGTTTGACATTTGATACCAATTTTGTCATCATGGGAATCATTACAAAAGATTTCTTATCTCTGTTTGAGTTATCGATGATCAAATCTCAACTTTTTCAACTGATTAACATTAGTGCATGGCAAGGCAATTACCATGGGTTATTGTTTAAGAGCACGTAAGCTTGAACTTACGACTCAATTTAGTTAATTAATGTAATTAATTTTAATATATATGATTTAATAAATTTAGATTTAAATTTTAATATTTATATCTTATTTTTTTTATTTTTAAATTATGATATTTGTTGTAAAAAAATACACACTAAACTCTAGATAATTTTCATTAATATTGTTCTCCTTGGCCCCGCACAGTATCTGAGATATATAAATGAAATTTGCTTTCAACGTCAAAGAAAAATGTGGAGATGACAATTAATTAACCTACATTATTCAATAAAGGAGATGTGGTTTCTCTCTTTTCAATTCAACATTAATCATTGTAACGTATGAGTAGAACAAAGAAAAAAAAAATAAAGTGTTTTGCTAGAATAAGAAAGCTTTTGCTTTTTCGTATTTCGGTTTATGTCAATTGTCAACTATAGGTGATGGTCTTATAAGAAAAGCAAAATAAATAAAATATACAATAAAAGATTCTTTTTAGCCGCCTTGCTTGCCCTATAAATACACCACTTTGTTGGATTACCTAGGCATGCTCCAATTTGTTTGCTCCCATTCCCATACATTTCATTTTTTTTTTTTGGCCAATAATTCATATAAATCAATATCTCTAAGCTTGATCTCGAAATTGAACTTCCTTCTTTCTCAAAAATGGCGGGCAGAAAACTTGTTAAGATTGCTCAATTTTTGATGGTGCTCACACTAATGATTTGGAGTCGAATTTGGGCTCCAGTGATGATGTCATTAACAAGGCCAATGAGTGGAAAGGCAACGGTAGCCGGTGGTTGTGTGGCAGCAGAACTTATTCTGCCCATCGGGCGCTCTTGCAGCACCTATGTTCCAATTGGCGCATGTCCTCCCCCTTCTTCGAAGCATGGATGAGCTTTTTTTCTTTTTCTCTTTTTTTCAATAAATAGTATAGGTGAGCTTTACACACACACACATATATATATATATATATTGTTGATGTAACAAGGGAGATGCTACGAAGCTAGCTGCAAAATAGTAAAGGTGGGAGAGTTTCGAAGTTGGACTTCGGATAACACTCTGATGCTTAAGTCAGTAAATGATATTATGAATGAAAAACGAAGAGAGAATGAAGGAATTCTAATAGCTCATACCTTATGAGTGTTGGTGTTACATCTTTATATAAGCTTTGATAGGAACTCTATTTGATCTGAAACCAGTGTAGTTGGTGCTGTACCGGTATCGGCCGTACCAGCCGATACGTACCAGTTTCGACATATAACGGTACTGATCATAGTTGGTTTCGTTTCAATCTTGGTTTCGGTCTGTATCAGCCGTACCGATAGGTACCGGCCTGTTTCGATGGTACCGATTGAAAATTATGTACCGACCGGTACATAATATAAGCTTGTAAAAAAAAGTTAAACCAACATTAATCTTATATCTGATGAATATTATATATAATTACTCATAAATTTGATGAATCTTAGACATAATTGTTCACAGATTTAATGATTATTAAAAAAGTTTAACTTTACTACTTAACTGATATTGATTTTTTTATATTTGATGAATTTTTTTTATAAAACATTATATATAATTGATGAATATTTAATATATAAAATTTATTTAATCTCATTTATTT
>JBBYHK010273787.1:0-22646 GCA_038382065.1 Adansonia grandidieri | reverse complement strand
ATAAATAAATAAAACAAACTGATGCACATATAAAGAAATCTTACAGCAATTCAATTAACATGGGTGGTAAGCACTCCATATTAAAGAGCATGATAGTACTAAAATTTTCTTATAACATGGATAAGAGGAAAAAAGAAGGTTGATCTATTTAGATTCAGTTAGCATTTTTGGAATTCCATCCATACTACAAACTTGATGTTTAAAAATCCATCTCCAGCAACAAGGCTTTAAGCAAGGTCAATTCCCTCTTCACCATAATCAATTCCAATTAAATCTGTGAACCTGAAGTATAAAATACGTAAAGCATTCACTGAACCATTACCATCAAAGCAATAATAAAAAGAAATTTTAGTTTCTTAGCCTATAAATCTATCAAAAATTTTATCCTAAGCCTAGATATATTATCTAGCTAATTTTAACTACAATTAAATAGATTAACCAAAACTTAAGTGACACACAATAAACTTTTTCTATTTAGTATTTTTTGCTCTATCAATATGCTCTCTCTAATTAAAGTTAGGAAAAAAAATTAACTGCTCAAATCAAATATAAAACAATTTGATGTAAATATATTTACTTTTGAACATATTCATGTATGAAAATGTTTTTAACATAAATATCAAATGTACACTTTAAAAAACTAAAGAATTAAACCAAGTAGGTCTCAATTAAATGACTAAATGTCCAAGAAAGTTCTGAGATTATGATTGTACTACTAATAGAGAAACTAAAGTCTTATTCTATTCAAAGAAAAAGCTATACCCAACCTAAAAGCTCATGGAAAAATTAAAAATCTTTGGCTAACCCTAATATTAAAATGCAAACATAAATATAAATAGTAAGATGAAAACAACTTTCATGGGCAACAGGGGACTAGTTCAATCAGCTTGTTCATTGAAACAAAAACTATTTGTATATTAGACAAATATAAATACTAAGAGGAAAACAACTTTCATGGTCTCCAAATGTTAATAGCTAACATACCAGGGGCATATTAAAAGCAAAGAAATTCCCAATAGGTTGACTTGCAACAGAGACTATCCTTATATTAAGTATATTGTGTCCTATTCTTTAACATGGCCACCCTGAGATTTGAAAGGAAAAAAAAAAAGAAAATACCAAAACATATGATCAAATTAACCATGACTGGATCTTATTCTCAGCTAAAACAATTACCTATAAAATGGAAATTAAAGATTAATAGAAATAAAATGCTACCCAGTAATCTTGTCAATTTCAAACTAGCACCATCTTTGACAAGAATAAACATCTTATTGATGAAAGGAGCAGCCATGCCATTTCAAAATAGCTAAAGATTTATGACCATTTTTTATTTGAGGAAAAGATGATTTTTTTGTCATAAGCTTAGTTTTGATTTCCAAAACAAATTGAAAATAGGCGAGGGTAGCATGGAAAAATGTAATAGAAACTAAAAATGGGCGAAGACGGCATGGAAAAACCTAAGTGGAGAAAAAAATTGAGGAAGAAGTTAAGGCTTCCATTAAAGGTAGGGCAATAAAAAATTTAAATGCACTTAATGGCATATGATTTTTAATTATATTTTTAAATTATCATTTTAAATATTTGTTATTAATAATATTTTTTTTTAGATTATAAATAAAAAGTGAACCATGGGTACTCATTAGAACTATCCAGGGTCGACTTATCCACATGAGTTAGCTTAGTTTGAATTATTATTTAATAATAAAAAATATTTTATTTAAATTTAATTATAAAAATATATAAATATTAATATAAAAATAATTTTTAAAATTTTTATTAATTTATTAATTGTATTTTAGCTTTCAAGTTGAATATAAAAATATACATTTAAAAAACACATATATATAACATATAAATTTCTTTTGTATCTATTATTATTTTATTTTTTCTTTTCATTTAATTGAAAGTAAAGTAATTAATCTATCACATGTCCATCATAAAATTTTACCATTATGTATAACTTCGATCCTTGTGACATAAAATTTTATAACAAATATTCTATCACTAACTTTGTGACAAATTTGTCAAGTTGTCACAACATAGTTTCATGTATAATAATAATATTTTTAATAAAATAAAATAATAAATTAAATTTGTCACAATTCCATCACTAAGTGTCATCACTATTTATGATTTCAAAGATCATGACAAAGTTCCATAAGAAAGTGTTAGTAGGAAATTAATTTTAATTGCAGCCAAAACTCTGTGATAGATTTTGTAACAAAATATTAATTTTGTCACTTTTCTATCACTAATTTCTGTCACCGGGAATAATTCACATTTAAAGCTAAATTTTCATCATAACTCTATCACTATTAAACTGTGTCAGTAGTAGAAAAATTATCCATCATTGTTAAGCTATTTCCTAGTAGTGATACAACTTCTACCTTTAGGTTGAAATTGTTATGAATACCCTAAGAATGAAAAACATTTTGATGTATTTCATTAATTTGAATTGATTATTCATATTTATATATTTGCAATTTAATTATATCATTGTTATTCCATCCTCATTTAGATTTACATGTTAAAGTAAACGTAAACAAATGTGGCTCACTGACTTCTTGTGTTTATACTGTTGAATGTTGCATATAATGGACTTTATATGCGAAAAGACAATATTCTAAGGTAAGTAGTCTAAATCGATAGTCCATAATCTATGGGGTTAATATGAGCAATTAACTCATGTTAAGACTATCATGTTACCTAAATCCAATTGGGGAGATAGCTTGTCTTAGTCATTTGGAGTGGTTTGACTCCTAAGTAGAGACATAAATATATTGCATAGAGGTGGTGATATATTGGACTCAACCAAAGTGCAACTACTCCATTAATAAGTTTGTTTGCATGGTTAAATTCACTTTTGACGTTCACTATATAATTATCTTCATCTTGAGTAAGTAATTGACTCTATATGTATAACTTGTATGCTTTAACGTTCCAAAGGCTAAAGCATCTTGAAGTAGTAAGCAACTAGACTAATTCATTAGGCATATGATTTATACTCAATGAGAGCTTTACTTATATATATGGAGTCATAGCTCCCATAAAAAGTTAAAGGTTATATTCATAAAAGGCATTATACAGAATAGTAAAAATGGACAAGGATTAGAGTGTAATAGGGTAAGTGTTTACAAGAGTTTAAGCACAAAAGATGACAATTCTAAATACAAAGAATACAAGAATAGATAGGAAAAATTAATCCTATATGCAAATAATTACTTAGAAATATGAAAAAGATGAAAAATATGACTTTAAGTTTAATCTCTTGGTACCTCATCTTGTTGGAGGTGTTGGAGAGGCTTATTTATAACCTTGATCATGAACGTAGTTGTTGGGGATGTTTGGTGAAGGAATATAGCCGTTAGAAGCTTCATTTGAGTGATTTTCATTCCTTTCCACTAAGTTGTATTGGTACATAAGTTGGAGTATCAATACATTGCTATGCAAACTCTCAAAACATTATCGTCAAAGCTTACTTTATTGACACAAGCAAGGTGTGTCAATACTCACCATGGTGTATAAATACAAGCTGCGTTATATCGATACAATTAAAGGTCTTATGAGAACCTAAACTACTACCAAGCATTGTATCAATACATTCACATAAAAATCAATTTTTAGAGGTTTTTCATTACTTTAAAACATGTAAAATTTGTCTAAAAATTGTTATATATAAATATATGTATTAAGAACTTATTTTTGAGTGCTTGACAAAGTTAAAACATATTCTAGTATTTTTCAAAGTGTCTACAAAATATTTCATAGAAAAATACTAACTTGAAAATATTTAAACACAAGCTAATTAAACTTAAGTTTTAGTTATATCAAAACCAAGATTAATTCAAAGCTAATATAGCTAACAATCTCCTTATTTTTGATATGATAAAACTTAAGGTAAATTTGGTAATAAAACTTCTGCTTAATCATTTAAAGATTTTCAATAAAACTCCTCTTTAATAAAAACATTATGAAAAAATTTTGAAGATTTTATAAAATGCTTTTTAAAAGAACTTGGCAATGGCATTTTTGGTCATATTTGGTTATAAGAGTAGCAACACAAGATATTAAAAATTTCAATAATATAGATAGTGTAAGCACATGTGAAGTCTTCCTATTTGCTAGCATATATATCAATAAAGCACAAATAAATTACCGTCAACTTCTCTCCCTTTTTGGAATATAAAAAAGGTAAAGGTAGATTAATTCAAAACTAAAGGAATAATTCCAACAAGATTTCCAAGAAGTATACTAATTTTGAATCTTGTAAGAGCACGTACACTAATCGTTGAAAAAAAATATGCATTTAAGCCCTAATGTGTAGTTTATGCAATTTTTGTATTTTTTTGAAGAAATTTAGGCACATTTGAGATTAAGAGTAATAGAATATACCAACTGTTGAAGGATTTTTAGGAATTATTAATCCAATCGTTTTCTAGATGCATAATAGATACCAACTTTTGAATTTTTAGAACAAATGCGTATTACTCATAATATTTAGTTAGCCATGTAAAATTTTCAAGAAAAACATAACAAACTTTCACAGGTTCAAAATCATTTGCTCATTCATGATATGTCAATAAAATCATTAACGCAAACGTTCAATCAATGAGCATTCTTAAAGATGGGAAATAAGTACCTAGACATGTTCAAGGATTCATTCAAGTAAATGTTACATACAAGAATACCAATTGTATATAATTTACTCATGCATGTCACCAAACTTAATGCTAAGGGATAAGATTTTAATGGCATTAGTTTAAAAATTGTCTCAAAATTATCACACTTTGATGATATGCTTATTAGGACTTTGAAGATCACTGTTCCTAGTTGTTTGAGCATTCCTTGATGGTTTTGGCTTGATTTGAAGAGGTTGCATGCTTTGTTTGCTTTCTTTTGTTATGCGAGTGTTTATTTTTCAAGAGTAGCTTTATCTCCATGAACCTTACAAAACTTAACAAAAAATCTTGACAAAAGATAAGCATTAAAGGTACCAAGATTTTAATTGTAAAAAAAAAAAAAATCAATAAGCTTATATTTTGCTAGAAATGAAAGATCTTCAATGAGCTTAATAATATTTTGAAATAAATGTGCCAAATGTTAATAAATGAAAAACATTAAGCATATATGGTATTAATTGTCGTCGTGCAAGAAAATATTTTCATTAAAGCATAAAAACAATGACGCATAGAAAAATTTGTATTTTTTTAGCATCATGAGACAATATGACCATTCAAGCATTTGATTTGTGAAACACTCATCAATAAATCAAATATGAGTTTAAACTTATGATGAGTTAAGAAACAATGTTCCTTAATGTTTAGGAATAAAAATGAACATTTCAAGTGAAAACCCATTAAAAAGACAAATTTTGCAATTAAAAACAAAAGCAGAAATTGGCCTAAATTCACTATTTACGTCGATAAAAAGGCGTTGTATCAATACACCATATGATGTATTGCTACAAAGTTCATTGTATTGATATAAGTTTTTCTATGTTTTTATTCATTGTATCATTACAATGCTTTAAGTATCGCTACATGCCTTAACTTTTTCTAAAAAAATGCTTAGAAAAATATGCAATTTGGCATTCCAAAACCCATGATTTAATATTCTAAGGCAAGCCTTTGATTTTGGACATTTAAAAATGTATATATGATCAAAAGTTTGAATTGAAACAACTTTTAAAATTAAGTTTGAATGAATTTGCATATTTGGTCACATAAGTAATTTAAGTTCAAGTAATATGTAACCAAAGTCTTGAAATAAGAGATTTTCATTCAAATTACATATATACAAGTTCAAACTTGTACGACCAAACTTGTACGACCCATAAATTATGAGCAAACAACATGATCAAACATCTTAAGCCTTAGAAAAGTGAAATTAGATATAAAGCATCAAAGAGTCTTAAAAGCTTGCTAAGAGCATATTTTATGGCATAAAATCATATATGCAAGCTTTATATGTTCCCCTTAAGGATATGCATATAATTCGCTCATCTAACAAAACTTGCTTAATACTCAAGAACATGAAAAATTAAAATCAACCTTTTACAAAATCATGCTTATATTTATGCTTCATATCATCATTTCATTATTCAATTAAACATGTCATTGTTAAGCACTTAAACTTCAAATGCATATCAACTACGGTCATAATCACTCAAGATGCAAAACATGAATTTTTTATTAAATTCATTTTGCATCGAAATAATGCTTTATAAAAAAAAATTCAATAAAACATGAATAGGCAAACCAATACATGATAAAATCAAGCTAAAGGCTTGGAGGTTGCATATAATACTTCCTCATGTGTCTAGAGCCCAAATTTGTTAATTTGCTCCTTATTGCTCCAGCACACCTACAAGAGACTTTCACTTGGTTTTTGATACCTAAATTACTTTGGGTCCTTAAAGGTTACTCTTAAAGCCTATTGACCCCTTAGGAGACATAGTTACCTAACTTTAAATTATATCATTTTCTTGATAGGACAAGTATGTGAACTATGACCATGAAACTTGCAATATGACCACTTGGTCATATTAACTTGAAAAGATTTGTCTAAAATAATTTTCTTTTCTTGTTCCAAGCTTTCAATTTTTCTTTTCTAATCAAGATTGACTTTCTTTAACATGTTAATTCTTAGCTTGGATCATTAAGATCATTTTTTAAATCTTTATTTTTATTTTTTAACTCAATTCTTTATATCAATAATAAATTATTTTCATTTTACAATTTTGAAATCACTTATCTATATTTTCAGTTCATTTTTTTAAACTGAATTACAAGTTCATCAAAAGTATCTTGCTATTCATCAAATATATAAGAACTTGAATCACAAGGGTTTAAAGATCACCTTGGGCTCATCAAGAGCCATGAAGCAAAGGTTGCCAATTTGTTTATCCTTAGAGTTATCATCATTGAAAGAGTCATTATCACTCCAAGTTGCTACAAAGGCTTTCTTTTTATTCTTCTTCTTCTTCAACTAAAGGCAATCGGATTTGACATGGCTCGGTTCGATGCAATGATAGCACACCACTTTGTGAACCTTTTTTTAGATGGATTGTTTTTATTTATTTTCATGAATTTCTTGAATTTTTTAGCAAATATGATCATCTCTATATCTTCACCATCCTCATCATCATTTTTCTCTTCCTTACTCTTAATGCAACTATAACTTTCCTTCTTTGCTTATTTCCATGATGCATCTTCATCTCATATGTGTGGATTAATTTGATAAGCTTGTTTAAGGCAAGGACATTGAGGTCCTTTGACTCCACAATTGCGATTATTTTAGCTTCCCATAACTTAGGGAGGCTATTTAACATTTTCTTAACCATTTCCTTGTTGGGATACACCTTCTTCTGATGAACTTGTCTAAGCCATTTATGATGTTCATGAATTAATTAGACATCTCTTTGATGCTTTCCTCCAGTTTTATCTTAAACATTTCATAATCAAGAATAAGCATTTTTATCTTGGATTCTTTGATTTGATTGGTATTATCACACAAAGACACCTCATTGTACTCATTAGGGAGTACTACATAAAAAAATATATGCATGGCCTTGACATTGATTTGAGGCATCTTGGTGTCTTTCTCATCCTATTCTTATTCCTTTTGGGGGACTTTAAGATTATCTATCATTTTTGTTGGGATAAGTAAACCCTTTATGATTACTTTTCATACTTGATAATCATTGGTTTAGACAAATAGTCTTATCATTATTTTCTAATATGCATAATCTTCACTAATGAAGAGAGGAAGCCTTACGATAGAATGTCCTTCTTCGCCCATATCAAGAAAACCACCACTAGGCATTTTGCTTGGACCTTTGCTCAAAGTTGTTAAGCTTATAAGATTAAGACATAAGCTTTGATACCAATTGTTAGACCTTTTAGAGGTGAATGAAATCAAGAGGGGATCAATTAATTTCGTAGAACTTTGGCAAATTAAAATTTTGATAAATAAAGTTAAGAAATTTAAACAATAAGCTTTTGATTGTAAGTTAGTGAATAGTAAAAACAATCAAAGAGATATGAAAGGAGAAGCAAACTCAAATATTTAAAGAGGTTCGACCTCAACTGCTTACGTTCTTTATGTCAGCTTCACTTACCTCGGATTTTCCTAATTCACTAACTTAAATTAACCTTTCAAGGACAAGGCATAACATTCACACTTCCTATATTTATAGGCTAAAATAAAACCTTTACCCCTTATCTTTTATGGCTAAGATATAACATTTCTCTACTTTTCAAAGGCTAAGTAGAAACTTCTTTACTTTTTAATGGTTCAGTAGGAACCTCTTTTTTTTACAAGGATTTGAATGTAGATAAATAAAATCTCTAAAGGCTAGGTGTTTAAAAGAGCTTAACCATAAATAATGATAATTCTAAAGATAGAATACAAAGAATACAAGAATCAATATGAAGAATTAATCCTATACATAAGAAACTACTTAGAAATATGAAAGAGATGAAAAATATGACTCTAAGCTCAATCTCTTGGCTCTTCATCTTGTTGAAGGTGTCAGAGAGGCTTTTTTATAGCCTTGATCATGAATATGATCATTGGGAATGTTTGTTGAAGGAATCTAGCCATTGAGAGCTTTGTCTAGGTGATTTTTGTTCCTTCCCACCGAGTTACATCAACACATAAGTTGGTGTATCAATACATTGTTATGCAAACCCTTAAAATATAACTATTGGAGCTTACTATATCAATGCAAGCAAGGTGTGTATTGATACTCACTATGCTATTCAATATATATGGTTTCGTATCAATACAATTAAAGGTTTTATGAAAACCTTAGCTATTGCCAAGCATTGTATCGATATATATACATAGTATATCAATACATTATATGAAAATCAATTTTAAGAGGTTTTTCATGACTTTTAAACATGTAAAACTTATCTAAAAATTTTTTATATAAATGTATGTATTAAGAATTCATTTTGCTGCTTCAAGGAATTAAAACACATTCTAGTATTTTTCAAAGTATTCACAAAATATTTCATGCAGAATTACTAACTTGAAAATTTTTAAACACAGGCTAATTGAGCTTGAGTTTTAGCTATAAAATCAATTTAAAGCTAACATAGCTAACAATTGTAATATGGGTTGTCACTTTATTGTACTTTGAAAATGTTTTTCCTTTTTTGGCATACACTTTTTTACCAATATTTTTGCATATATAATTATTTTATATTTCAAAACCTTTTTGAAAACTAATTATATGTAGGCATTTTTAAAAGCAGGCATGATTTTATACAGCATTATAAATAGATTTACATTTCAACATTTTTTTATTCTAAAAAATACATATATTATAAAAATATGACATTAAAGATGTTGTTTTTTAAAATTAATTATATGTAGACAATTTAAAAATGGTATGATTTTATATGAAATTACAAATGGATTTGCATTTAAACATTTTTATTCTAAAAAATACATATTTTATAAAAAATATGACATTATCGATGTCATCCAATAATAAGAAATTATTAAATTTATACATGTAATATGTGTTAATTCTTTCAATGAATTGATTATCCTATACATAAGGATTAAACTAGCCTATACTTATACTATATATAAAACCCTTAACTAAATTTAGTGTCACAAGTCAAGTGAAACGAACTGAGTAATGAGAAATTACAAAAAAATTGAATTATAATTATCTATAACATATCTAGAAATTCAGGATATTTAAGTCTTTTAATCTTAAAAAATAACTACTCAATTTAAAAATTACCACTTTATTTTTTAATTTATTATTTTTAAATAAAATAAATTTTTTAAAAAAATTTTTCAACCACTTTTATTCGTATTATAAATTCTAGTTAATATTAAAGTCTCTTATTATTCTTCTTTTTCTTCTTCAAGTTTGTCTTTCTCTTGGTTTCTCTCAGCATTTCATTTCTATTGTTTTTCTTTCTTTTTTTTTTCCTTTAGGTTTGCTCAGTAACCCATCGACACCTGATCAAGTAAGAGTTAAAAAGTCTGATGGATCCTTTCTTGATTATCCTCAATTTCCATTCCAATGGATGCCCAGATTTTGATCTATTTAGGTATCTAAGTTTCCTCAAATAATTTATATTATAAAAATAAAGAAATATCCCAATTAACGTGTGATCTTTCTTTCTTTGACTATTCTGTTAGATTACGTTTTTAATTAGTTTAATTTTGTAGAAATTGTTTGTAGCCTTAACCTTAATTTATCGTTGTACTTAATAAAAGTCCTGTAAATTAAGTGGAAAACGAGGAAGAAAACCAAGGAGTTTTAGGGAAATTAGAAGAGAATTAGAAATGTGGAAGTCTTTCTGAATGTTTCAAAATTACATATTTTTCAACACTTAATATGTAAGATTTAAATTAAAAACGTACCTTTAGCCATTGTTGATCAAGAACGCAACCTCACTCCAAATATATGTAAATGAACACCCCGTGTAAGCCTTCTAGTTTATTTTTTTATTTCTTGATAATTACCTTATGATGGTGCACAGGCAATTTATATAGACTAGACTAGGGACCTATACTAGAAGACTAATTAGAGTTGTATCCTACCATCAAGAAATCTATATTCTAATTAGTTATTGAAGTAGAGTTTTAACTCTTCCATTAGAATAGTTAATCTAAATAGAATTTGCTAGATGATATCACCTTAATATTAATTAAAATATTTATCGCGGTCCACTTAATTATCATGTGGGCCACATAAAGTTAACATTCTACCACTTGGCCCATATGATAAACCAAGAACTTAAATAGGTGATATTCAAATCCAAACTTTAATATGGCCATAAGTTAATCTAGCCTATAACTCCCACTCAATTAAAATTCACATAGCATGAATCATGGCGGCAGTATTCTAATCCAAATATTTCCATCCATGTATTTTATGAAAGAGCACTTTATGAGATAATATTTTATGAATGAATTTTCTATAATCATTCAAGGTCCATTTAACATATAAACTTTATATGCACAAGCTGAAACATGTCTATAAACTCTAAGAATGTGAAATTAACAAATCAAAGAAGTTAAAATACATCTTGACAGAATTTAACTAGCCCTATATGATCCACATGAATTTAAAACTGTTTTATCAACAATGCTTTAGTCATGGGATCTGCTATCACTAAACCTGTACTAGTTGGATATCCATATCTTGCTTCTTTATAAAGTCTCTAACAACAAGCTACTTTATATTACTTGCTTGCTATGACGTCCACTTTTATCATTCTTAGAAAAGCATACTGCATAAGAGTTGTCACAATAAATCTTTAATAGCCTTGTTGACAACTCCTAAACTGGAGATAAAATATCTAAACCTTATTGCTTGGATATTACTTTATAACATAATTCCTTTGGCAGCTTTTATAGTCCAAGGCTAGGATTACTTTAATATCTGCCAAGCACTTCTACTATAAACCTTATGTTAAGTTTTTTATAAACCTGATAATATATAAGGCTCTAATACTATATGCATATGTGATGCCTCTCATATGCTATTTTTCCAAATTGTTTGGAGATATTTGGGTCAAATTGAAATATACTCTTTATGAGTTATGCCCTTGTAGGTGAATAGCTTTGTATCTTAATTCTTCCCAAAACTATCTTAATATAGGCTTTCTAAGATATACTTAATGTCTTTTTAGACTTATCTCTATGAATCTGTATGCCTATGACATATGTAGTTTCACTCAAGTTCTTCATATCAAAGTTTTGAGAAAGAAAAACTTTGTTTCATATAATAAAGCTAAATCACTCCTTGCAAAGAGAATATCACCAACATATAAGACTAAAATTATGACTTTGCTCCCACTAACTTTAAGGTGTAAACAATTATTAACATTTTAGTAAATGTTAAACTTTACATACCATTGGTGGCATGCTTATTTTAGTGTATATATTGATCTTTCAAAGAAACTTCAAGTAGAATCATGTATACCTCTTCTCAAGATCCCTATTCAAACTAGTTGTTTTCACTACCATTTAACATAACTTTTAATCAAAAATATGCTGCAAAAGCTATTATAATTCTTAATGAAACTTTCATAAAAATTGGAGAAAAAGTTTCATAGTAGTCAATACCTCTTTTGAGTGAAAACATTATCCACAAGTCTAATCTCATATCATTTAACATTACCAAATGGTAATTTAACGAGTTACTAGATTGGATCATTAGCTGTTAATTTCATCTCTTTTATCATAGCTTTTATGCCAAAGTGTGAAATTTTCACTATTTATGTCTAGTGAAAACAAGATCATCTTTATGTCCAATATCAAAATTAGACTTTTATATATATATATATATATATATAACCAAGTCATAGGAATGGCTAGTTTCTTACCCATTGGATCTCTTAATTCTATAATCATTTGTACATTTTGTACACCTTTATTGAGTGAGATTAATGATATATTGTAAAGGTTGTACTTAATTTGATTGTTTTCCAATTAATTATGTTAAGAAACAATCAAGTTCTTTACAAAAGCTCAATCTAAATAATTTATTCCTCAATGTCAACCTTACAAGGAAAGTCACTCCCACTGGACGCATGATCCATAAGAAACTTAGCATTTCTAGCTTCAAAATTTCTAGTTGAATATGACAGACATTTAAAACCTATACCGCTTTAAGTTAATTGCATAGTCAATAACTGCTAACTATTCTTGGATTTAGTTTCCTTATGTTTAGGTTATAAGCCTTCACTTTAACTAGACAACCCAAGTTCATAATGTATCAAGATGGATTCCAACTATTCCGTAATTCCAAGAAAGTTTTAGAAATCAATTTAGTTGGAACTTTAATAAAGACATCAATAGCACTTTTAATGCATCAATCCATAAACATAGGAAAAAGTGTATGATTTCTAAATATTACAGTGCTTTTTTTAGCTTCTTTTTGTGGACATGTTGTTTGCTTTTTCCTTAATGTAACTAACTTACATGTCAAACTCAAGAGTTTCAAAAACTCCATCATTGTTAATTCTTTTAAATTTCTATATAGAGATGTAACACAATCTTTATACCACAACTCCGAAGGAATTTTATCTATAACACTTCTTTACTATCAAAAATCATATAAATAGTTAACAAACTTATTTTCACAATCAAGATCTAAGTTAACGATGAAAAATTCAATAGAAAAATCTTGCTTTGAAATTTCAACAATAAAATTTAAAAATTTAAATTCAAAACTCTTTTTACCTAAGAAAATTTCTAAAACAAAAGATGAAACCATTTTTAAGATTTAAAACAAATCTTGATTTCAAAATGATCCTGATAATCCTTAGTGATTTTTGTAATAGATATTCCTCCCACTTTTCCTTTGGTTTCTTTACTTTATGAAACCTTAAATGGTTATAGAAATATAATTCACTGAACATAAGTCCAATCATCATATATTATTAGAAATATCACCAAAAGAGATTTATACAAAATAAGTTTACCTTTATTTTTTAATCCCTTTTATATTTTAGGCAATCTTTCCTTATGTGTTAGAGTTAAAAAAATGAACGACTTGATGCCATTTTTTTTATTGGCATTTTTCCTTTTTCACCTTTATAATACATTTGCCTACTTATCACTTTTTACCTTGAGTCACTAGGCTAATTGAATCTAGTTTCTTATTCTTTAATCTCTTTTCCTTTTGAAAACATATAATTGAGAGTTCATTGATAGACCATTTTCTTTATATGTGTTTTCATGGTCATGCTCATTAGTAAAAAAGTTAAATATGAAAGTGATCAGAAATTTACTAAAAAAACTCAATTTTGAAGATTTAAGTCGAGCAATGTCTCTCAAATCCCATAATGTGCTCATGTACAACTTTAGAATTTTTGCACTTTATTCTTGAAAGGTTCCTTTATTCAGGGTGAAAGCCAAAACCTTATCAGATTTACAATATGGTCTCTAGTAACTTTGCAATAATTCTTGACCTTATAGTAATAAGGATGAAATCCCAAATTGATTTACTAATATAGATTTGATGTACACCATCCTTAAATGGCCAGATTACTCCTATTGTACATCGAAATCTATTTTCCTTTTGTGCACTTTATTCGTTGAAGACAAGTTTTGGCACAAATTGGCTTTGCTCCAAAGTCCAAACCTCTGATTTAATTTAGACTAACTTGTCATGTCGGGAAGATAACTTTTCCTTAAACAGATAATCCATTATTATTATTATTATATTATTATTATTATTTATGGTTTTACCCTTGATGTTTTATTTTAACATTTTACAAGAGGAATAATTTTAAAGAATATATAAGAGTATTGATAATTTAATTTAATGACAATGATAATTTTTAAATTATTTTATTTGTTTGTTGTGCGAGTAAAACTTTTATAAATAATTCTTATTATACCATGAAGAAGTTTAGGCAACATGCGTAAAATGTTGTTACATAGTAAATATAGAATTTTTCAATTGTTTTATATATGGCAGCTCTTTCAAACCCATACAACGGTATCTACTAAAGTGCTATGATTTGTACTCAAACGGTAAATGCAATTACATTTTAAATCAATCTTTTAAAAATATTTAGCTTTTTAATATTATGATATAAATAATCTTATATAATACCATACAAACACACAAGTGTGACAAATTTTCATAAAATAAATTATTCATATGTAAAAATTTATATAAATGTATAATACCTTAAATACTATTATGATATTAAAAAGTAAAATAAATTGACAATTTCGAATATAACAAAATTAAACAGTTGGAACGCAATATTAAAAATAATTAAAATATGATACAGAAAATAAAACAAACATAACATGGATCGTCATATGTGGCAAAATGTACATAAAATGAATTATTAACGTGTAAAAATCTATATAAATATATAATGTATTGAATATGATTATGACATAAAAAAGTATCATAAATGCAATGACATGCTACACAAAATTTAGAGTTGTTTTGAATAGTATCAATTAAACTTGACAAATTCCAATGCAATATGATTTTACAATATGAATACATCACTAGAAAAATAATTAAAACATGATATAACATAAAAAATAAATAGTACACGAATGGACAAACATATCAAAATATACATAAAATGAATTATTAATTTGTTAGAGTTTATATAAAATATAATACAAATTAAATTAAAAAAATTAAAAATATAACATAAATATACACAATAAAAAAATAAAATAAAAGACTCAAACACAATGAGCCCTCATCAAAAGTAATCCCTTCAATAATAAAAATATGACATAAATACACAAAATAAAAAATAAAATAAGTGACCTAGATATGTGGTGAGCCCTCGTTAAAAGTAATCTTTCGCAATTGAGGGGATTACTTTAATATAGTTTTATGGTTTACTAGAACTAAAACCCCGCTTCGTTGGGGTTAATTTTTTTTATAATTTTTTAATCATTGATAAAACTAATATTAAATTAAATTTTAGTAAATAATAATTATTTATTTAAATTTTGTTTTTTAAAATCGGATACAGATTGTAAATCAACTTATGAGTTAAAATGTAGATCAATCTCTTTAAAAACATCATTTAAAAATAAAATAAAATAAAATAATTTATTTTCAAAAAATTGTTATTGAGTGGGTTAGTTACAAATTCTAAATTGAAATACAAGTCAACGTGCGAACCAATCATTTAATAGAGGTGGCAAAATAAACCTGAAAACCCACTTGAAAAATCCTGAGTCTGAAACCGAACTAAACCTGATTTGATCAAAAAGTCAAAGACCTAAACTCGAGAAAACCTAAAACTGACATGGCCCGAACATGAAATAGCCGAAACTCAAAAGAACCTAAACCCAAGATGGACCTGAACTTAAAGTCGAATTTAATCCTAAAAATAAAAGAGACAAAATTTTAATTAAATAATTTTTTATAAAAAAAAACTTTAATAATAAATTTTATTTTAATATTCTTTTAATAAGTTGCTTAAATATTAAAATTTAATTTATATTTTATATATGATGAAATAATAATTTATCAAAATATAAATCATATCATAAGTTTTATAAATATTGTCAATGGGGAAAATCATTCATTTAGCACGTTTTCTTTAATTTAATTAGTTAAATTCATTGAATATTGAGCGTTTTTAGTGAAATTTTAAGTGTTTCTTTGAATATTATTCTTATTATATTATTGTTATTTTAAGTAACGATGATTAGAGTATGATAATAATATGACAAAGGTAAACTAAAAAATATGGAAGCTATAATAGATAATACTATATCAAAAATGGAAAAAAAAAGCATATGTTAGACTTAGACTAACAAAATAGTAGAAGAGAATATAAAGGTAACATAATAAAAATAAATAAACTTAAAAATTAGTATATATTATCAAGCAACATAAGTAGTTAAGGGTGCTTATAGGCCAAGCAAGGCCAGGTTCAAGCTAAGCCTAAGCATGATATTGACATCAAACGTGCTTGCCCAAGCTCGATCAATATGGGCCTCTAACTTTGCCCAAGCTCGGTTAATATGGACCTCTAATTTTGCCCAAGTCTGCACATATTTGTAAATGGATAGTCCAAGCCTATTTAGACCCGCTCATATTATTTTTTTATAATTATTTTAAAATATATTTTTTACAAATTTAATCTTTATTAATTTAATATTTTTCTTCTACTGAGTTTAAAATATAAATAATTTAATCCAATTTTTAATGCCTACACTATAATGTTACATATATTTATTTTTATATGATAAAAATTGCATAATGTATAAAATATAAATTTAATATATATTACGTAATGGTAAAATGAGCTGGGTCGAGCACGACCTTGGAAGTTAGAGCCAAGGCCGAGCCCATTTTTTAAATTAGGCCTAATCTTTTTACCCAAACCTATTTTTCAGACCTAATATTTTTGTTAAAACTCTCTCAAATATCAGGCGAGCCTTCAGGCTTGAGCAGGTAGTCTGACCCTTGAGCAGGTCTAATTTGTATCCAACCACGAATAAAAAAATATTATAGTAAGTGCAAAAAACACTTTTAAAAGCTATATTCAAGAACATTATAATGGTAAAGAGAAAACAAATACAATATAAGAACACTACATGACTAAAGAATATTATGAATCTTGATTAATTTATAAAAAATTTAATTCATTTGTCATTTGTTAGTATACCTCAATGTTCAAAGAATCAAACCTAGAAATTAATATCAAAACTAATATTATCATAGATGAAACTTTTATTAACTCTTTATGATTGCAAAACAAATATTAAAAATATACTGTAAAGAATAATATATGCTGTTAAATAACATAGACAAAAAATAATTGTGCTCAGGATATTTTATTTTAGCATAACTCAAATATATAAATGTGTCAAAATTTATATAAAATGAGTTATTAACATATCAAAATTTATATAAGTATTGTAATGCCTTTAATACAACTATGAAATAAAAAGTAACATAAATATGAATACGATGACTGATGATATGTGATGCAAAATTAAAAATTGCAAGTGCAATATAATTATGCAATGCAAACACAATTGAAAAATAATTAAAACATACCACAAATACACTAAACATGTCAACTATTTTAAATTTCAATATGATTAATTTGCAATATGTAAAATTGTAATAATAAATTATTTAGAAATTAATTTTATATATAAATATATTAAAAATATTATATTGTAACAAAACATTACTTAAAAATAATAATTTAATAATTTGCTTTTTAAAACATTAAATTACATAAAAACGATTATATTTAACAAAGAATAATAAATGATGCAAAACATACTCGAACCTGAACCAAACCCGAACCAAAAGGTTCGAACAGAAAAAGACCCAAATTTGAATAAGCCTAAACTTGAACAAGCTCGAAACCAGATAGATCTAAACTTGAATGAGGCCGAATATGAAGAACTCGAGCCTGAAAGAACTCGAACCAAACCTACTTGAACCCTCATAATTACACCCTCTACCATTTAGATACATCATTTAAAAAAAATAAAATAAATTTATTTAGAATTTTTCTACTGAACGAGTTGGTACAAATCCTAATTGAAATGCTAGTCAACATGTGGGCAAACTCTTTAAATATTTCATTTAAAAATTAAATAAAAATAAAAAAAACTTGAATATAAAAAATCTAAAATAATTTTTCTAGCTAGTTAGGTATGGGTTATAAATCGACTTATAAGTTATAGTACGATCATCAACTCCTTGAAATACATCATTTGACAATAAAATAAAAATTTAAAATAAATTATAATAATAATTTTCTTTCTCAAGTGAGTTAGATACAAATATTAAATCAAGCCGTAAGTTTCTATATTAACCAACCCTTGAAAATAAATTATTTTAAAATAAAATTAAAAATTAAAATTAAAGTCTAAATCTAAATCTAAATTTAAAAAAAATAAATAAGATTGTTTTAATTTTTTTGGAGCTATTGAGTAAATATCCTAAATCAACCCACTGTTTGAACCAATGTTAAAATATACAATTTAAAAATAAAATTAAAACTTAAAACAAAATAGAAACTTAAAAAATGAAAAACCTAAGGGTTTTATGCCTACCATATATCAGGCAAAGAGTTAGACACGTGTAGGACAAAAACCTCTTGACAAGTTTTTTTTTTTAATTTTTTTTACGTATAAGGTATAGATGATGATTATTATATATTTGTGCATTAATGCTGGCTGTTTCCATGGCTTGTTTTGGTAGGCTTTTTTATTAAAATAATATAAAAAAAATTTTTATTTATGTAAATGAGTCATTTTCATATTATTTACCGAAATAGGTCAATTTTAAAAATTAATTGAGAAATTGTCATTTCAAATAATGATTTCTTAATTGTAAATTTTAGTTGAAAAATCGCCAAATCAGATGGCAATTTCTCAACTTGTTATAAGAAATCAACAAATAAAATGGTGATCTCTTATCAATTGCAAATCCGATGACCAGAATTTAAAAATTAATTGGGAAATCGCCATACCAACTAGGTATTTTTTTGTTTTTTTTTTGTTTTAAGAAATCATCAATTCATATGGTAATTTCGTATTTTGTATCATAGTTTATAAGTTTTAGGCTTTATTTATGTTCGAAAGTACGTGACTAATGTATAAAAATTAAATTTTTTTGAAATAAAATAAGTTGATAAGACTAATGCAAAATGATCGAATTTTTTTATATGAAATAAATTGATGAGACTAATGTATGGGAATCAGATTCCTTCTAATATGAAATAAATTGATGAGACTTATGCATGCAATCAGATTTCTTCTGATATGAAATAAATTGATAAGACTAATGCATGGGAATCAGATTCTTTCTGATATGAAAAAAGTTGATGAGACTAATGCATGGGAATCAGATTATTTTTTATATGAAATAAGTTGATGAGACTAATGCATGGGAATCAGATTCCTTCTAATATCATCTTTAGTTGATGAGACTAATGCATGGATTGTAAATGTTAGACTGCAAAGATTAGACTAACGAATGGGATAAATTCAGAATGGGAAAAAATTTTGTTGACTATGTTGCATTATAAATATGTGTTCATCATTGTCATTTTTATTGTGATTTTCATTCTTAGCTGTTATTATTTTTTCTTAGTTTAGTGATAGTGCTTTTTCATTCTCTTCTTTTGTTTCTTAATTTTCAATTGTTAGCATTTTGTTTAGAGTTATTTCTATCTTACCAACATGAGTAATAGATTTGTTGCACTTGTCTATTCTAATGGAAAAATTGTCAACAATAAAGACGGTGTTACCTTTCAAAGTGACCATCTTAGAACTATTAAAATTGACATAAACATTACAATAGAGGAATTGAAGGTAAAAATTCACAGAACCAGAGTATCAGATATCAAGTATAGTCTTTCTATTTCCATAAGAGAAGGATGCATTCGATATAGGACATTCCCACTTGAAGATGATGATGATGTCAGATGCATGTTTTATGTTTATCAGCAATTTTCAATGTCAGTGTAATTAAGTTATATGCCGAACTTAAGGATATACATCATGATGTTGAAGCTTCATACATGCCAACTGTAGATGCGCATACGTCATGGCCATTTGAGAATCTTGAATGTCAACCTCCTCCAGATGCATAAGTAGTGATGAATAATTTGTATGAATCTTTTCATTATTCATCTGTGTCACCAGCAATTCTAAGCTATGAAGATGATAAGCCAAACAACTTTATAATGATAGACTCTCTAATTAGAGGTGTTGAAATGGAATATGAAGGGCTAAGTTCATCTGCTGCTGATCCTGAAGTGTCATATGGAGCCCATGGTGATTATGTTGGTGACTTTAATGAACTGGAAGAGTATGTTAAAGCTGATGATAGTGATGACAACCATGATCCATGCCCAGATATTGGGGGTGATATCAACGCTTCTCATCTATCATCTACTAGTGGAGCTAGCAATCTTCTTCATCAGTATGAGCCACTTCTCCATATGCGCACCTTCAATTTAGATGTAATACATGTAGCAAAATTTTTAGAATATGCTCAAACATTAGAGTTTTCAAGAAGCTGGAATCCATCTAGTAGTGAGCTCTACGTTGGGATGCAGTTTGAAACAAAAAAGGTCATGGTTTCTGCTATAAAGCACTATAATATCAAAAACTCTATAGATTATAGAGTAGTAGAATCCTCGCCAATCAAATATCACTGCCAGTGTACCATGTATGGCGCCAGTTGTAACTGGAGTATAAGGGCAAGATTATTGAAGAAGACACAAGTATGGGAGACTAGAAAGTATAATGGTTGTGCATCTGGGCATATTTCACAAGATCACATGAAACTAGATTCCAACATAATATGTTCATGCATTTTGTCCTTGGTACAAGCAAATATGGCCATTTTTGTCTCAATTTTGGTTGCTTAGATACGAAATAGGTATGGATACATGACCTCCTATAGGAAGCATGGATAGTGAAGCTGAAGGCAATTGTTCAACTCTATGGAGATTGGGATAAACCATACAATGATCTTCCAAAATGGTTGGGTGCAATGCAACATTTTGTTCCTGGCACAATAGTGGAATTACAAACTGCACCTGCATACCACGGTCATCCAATGGTGCAAGGTATAGGTATTTTTCATCGACTTTTTTAGACATTCAAGTCTTGCATTGAAGGCTTTCCCTTCTGTAAACCTGTTGTCCAAGTAGACGGTACATTCTTATATGGAAAATATAAAGGAACATTACTGTTAGCTGTTGCACAAGATGGCAATCGAAACATAGTACCAATTACCTTTGCCATTATAGAGGGTGAGACAAATGAGGCATGTTCATTTTTTCTCAATAACTTACGTAGATATATTGTTAGATAACCTGAGATATGCTTAATATCTTATCGACACGAATCCATAAAATCTATGATCAGAGACTCAGGTAGTACATGGAAACCTCTACGTGCATATTCTGTGTACTGCATTCGACATATTGCAGCCAACTTTATAAGAGGTTAACAATAAAAAATTGCATCGACAAGTTCTTAATATGGGTATGTAATCGCATTTATGGTTATTTATTCTCTTACAATCTTATTAATTTTAATGTTTGTCTATCAGTTGTTAATAAGTCCAAAAATTATCATATTATTTATTCAGCATACGAGTTGCGATGACCCCATTTTCAGTGACAGTATGAAAATCTTCGTACAAAAAATGCAGAAGCGGCTGATTGGATCAATAGGATCCCACGGGAGAAGTGGGCACAATCATATAATGAAGGAAGATGATATGGACATATGAAGACAAACTTGGCCAAATGTATAAATTGGGTGTTGAAGGGGACTCATCATCTTCCTATAACTGCTTTGCGAAAGCCATATATTTTAGATTAGCAGAATTATTTAAGGTGATGGGGACTAAGCGGATTACAGTGATGGCAGCCGAGCATAATTATTGTGAAACAGTCATAAATGCCATGCAAGAAAATCAAAGAAAAGCTAACACACACCTTGTTCGAAGGTTTACATGAACAAATCAATCTTTCTTGGTTGAGGAGTTAGAAAACCCCCAAGAGAGAGTTATCGCTTCGACATACAAAGTAAATCTTAATAAAAGGTGGTGTGACTGCGAGAAGTTTCAAGCACACGATACCCATGTTCACATGTTGTTACTGCTTGTGCTCATATCCATATTGATTACATGCTATAGGTGGACAATGTTTATAGACTAGAGACTATAAACAATGTTTATCGACATGAGCTCCAACCCGTTGGGAATGAAGCTTATTGGCCTGAATAAAATGGTCCACAATTGTGCCCTAATCCAGAAATGCGGAGAGATCCCAAAGGTCGACCAAAATCAAGTTGAATTCGTAATGAAATGGATCTTAGGGAGAGAAGCCAACCAAAGCATTATGGACTATGTAGGAATGAAGGCCACAACCGAAAAAATTACCCTTATCAAGTCGACACATCGGGGGAAAGTTCGCATCATTGATTATCAGTTTATGATTATATTACATATAATTAACTGTTTATATGCGTAAAATTTATCACTTTCAATTTCATGATGTAAATGTTATTTTTTTAATGAAATGCAATTATAGTTATTTTTTATTTATCTTGCAACATAAATAATAGAAACACATATTATAGAAAATAATATAATTACTATTATAAAA
>JBBYHK010273352.1:0-28049 GCA_038382065.1 Adansonia grandidieri | reverse complement strand
TAAACAAACTCAAATCTCCTAATTTTGAAACGAAAATGGTCTTACAATTATTCCCTAAATGTTTGTGCCTTTTTTTTGAGTCAATATATTGAGTGGTATGATCAACGGGCTGTTTCATCGTCCCAAGTTACTCCGGGGCTGTGCAAATGAGTTCATGACGCTGATGCCACTCTTTCCCTTCAGTCATAGACGTTCGAATGTCAATGACTTGAGTTTGGACTCGTAAACATAAAAAAACTAAGAAATACCCCTTGCTTTGCTTTGTCCCCTGTTTTCGGTTATGGTCAAAATTTAGTTGTTTTCCCGAATTTCACCTTGAGATATTCGAATGTCTCTATATCACCCCGATCAGACTCGAGAACATGCTTTGACCTCCTATAGGCTCGTATCAAGACATAAACACATTTTAAACCTTTTCCATCCTCATTCACAATAATTTCTTTTGCCAAAAGTCATCAAAATGCTTACTCATTTTCCAAATCACAAAGTTTTGTTAATTTAAGTCTTCTTACTTGACTTCTCTAAAGAGCATCAGATGTGTCACTTTTGGGGATACTCTAACCCCACTTCTTAAAATTGTCAAGATTTAAAAATCTTTCTTTGTCAAAAATTATTTGCCATCCACGGGAATACTCCAACCCCATCTTTCTGAGGGGATACTCCAACTCTGTCTTTCAACTTCATTTGAAATTTTCTCCTTCCTAGACTTTCATGAAAATGTCAAACAAACTTCACTTAATCAAGAAATCCAGATGCATCTTGAAAATTATCGATTCAGTCATTCCCAAATAATCGATGCCAATTACGAGATAAATTCCAATAGTCTATTCCTTTTCTTTATCATTGCATTGAATGATCCATGTTATGTTACTTCATTTATTGCCTTACTAACATGATTTCTTTGTGATGATTATTTACATTCATGTTTACAAAACATTTCAAAATTAAAGGTAATGTTCCATGTGGGTATTTCTCCAGTGCCCAAAGGGGAACATTTCATTTTCAAAGTAAAATCCAGAGGTTATTTTATTGAAGATCTCTATATTTCCCATCTCTCTGGGGTGTATATAAGATTAAATCTTTTCATCAAAACCTGGATTATTTCTCTAAGATTCATACATTAAAATGGGTTATATCAAAATAATGACAAGTTAAGATCGAAAAAATCAAAACCTAGATAAGACATAGCTAGTAAGGTACTGATTTTGGGTGTCGCGAAGATGTTCGTACCTCATCGTGCGTAACCAACTCTTGAACCCAAATGACGAATCTTGGCATTATGTAGACCATAGGATCGATGTTTTGAGTTTAGTAACTCAAAACATAGGTTTCAGTAGGCATCCGATCATGCCTAGCCTAAAATGATCGATGGCAACTCCAAGCATTGGCCATTTCATGATGGTCATCTGAGACTAATAAGATGAGCGATTCGTCTTATGGTCCCCTTCACTTACCACAAATCGAGAATTCGTACATTCTTTTTCTCATTACATTGCAAAAGAAAAGTCTCGATCAAGAAGACATTTTCAAGTCAGGAAAATATCTTAAGTCGTATGCACCCATAGATCCGCGAGGATCCACCCTGGGGTACTTTGTGACGGTTTAGCATTGAGGTGGTATAATGATTTGAATCATACTCAAATTCAATGTTTGACCGATTTCATCAATGCATTTTTGTAGAAATAATATATGTTCTAAGTGGGTACTAGATTGGCTAAGTCTTCAAAACATGGAGGAAAAGCCTACATAATCTTTCAAGGAATATGCTAAGAGATGGAAGGATATGGCCTCTCAGGTTCAACCCTCATTGATTGAAAAAGAAACCACCATGCTATTAGTAAATATGTTACGTCCTCCTTACTGTGACAAATTGATAGCAAATGTAGCTAAGAATTTCATCGACCTTGTTTTTTCGGGGGGAATGATTGAGACAACTATAAAAGCTAGAAAGAGTGTGATTGGCGAATCCTCTACGGGGAAGAAGGTAAGATCTAATAAAAAAAAGTAGAGGCTCTGTTTGTCAATTATGCTAGTCAGCCATACCACCAAAGATCTCTTCCTTATTGTCAGAACCAAGGGCAGTAGGACCAAAATACATATTTTTTTAATGTGCCCCTATTGCAACGTAAGCTTAGATACGAATCCTGACCAAGCCCGACTAAAAAGGCCCTTGTTCCTATATTTATTGATATATTACTATTTTATATTCTCTTAATTCTATGGGCCATATCATTAATATTTTCTCATCTTCAGAGATTGTATGGTTTAGATGAATCACTCACTCGATTTAACCTTAAAAGTCATTACGAAACAACTATTTATTTAGAGTCGTCACTAATTTATTTGGGCTAGGTGAGATTGGTCACTTACTAAAGTTCATATTTCAAAGGTTTCATAACCCTAGAATGCCAACTATGAGGTCCAAGATCATACCAGAGATCATATAAAAGGGTCCAAGAGTCAATTACAATGATAAGGATCAACCTTCTCGTAATGCCTAAAAATTGGAATCTTATTAATTAAATGTTAACTTGAATTTTAATTTTTATCCTGTTTAAACATATGGCATTTAATTGTAATTCCCAAAATACTATTTTATAAAACTAATTTATTATTTCATGTCAGGAAAATTAGGTTTTTGAAATTTTAAAAAATTAAAATCTCTTATCTACCCCACCAAAAGACTAGAGGAAGACGAAAGTTTTCTTATCATTCTCTTTTGTACCGTACCGAAAAACTAGAAGAACACAAAATGTTTTAAAAATCAAAATATCATTCACACCTTGCTGGAGAGCCAAAGGAATGCGAAAGGCTTCATTTTTTTTTTTATTTATAGAAGTTTCAATTTTTACTTTGAAAAAAATATCTTGTTACAAAAATAATCTGTATAACTGCTCTCATATTCTGGGAGAAATTCCATATATTACTTTAACTAGGAGATATTGCCTTAATTTTTCAAAAATTCCTATTTATGTATATGAAAATCACCCTAAGACTTGATTTAGACAAAAAATACTAAACTCGACTCTAAGAATCCAAATTTTGTCAAAGTGACTAACATGTCCCCTAAAGTGCCTTTGACTCAAAAGGATCTTAGTAACTCTAAAAGGCTCTACTTTAATGCAAAGTTACCAAAAATCTCCATAGGATATGCCTTCGACATTAAAGTATCCTAGTACCCTGAAGGACACAATATCATAATAAAAAAATGAACCTATCCTAAATGCATACCTTTGGATCTCAGTGACTACCTAGGACTCAGTTCCACGGTAAATTATCAAAACATCTTTAAGGTCTACCTTTATCTTAAAAGCATCCTGATTACCCTGAAGTACTCAGAAATGATTATAAAAAGGTGAACCTATCCTAAATGCCTACCTTTGGTATAAAAGCATTCTGGTAACTAACTTGGACTTGGTTTTATGACAAATTACCAAAATACCCTTAAAGTTTACCTTTGCTTTAAAAACATCTTGGTGAACCTCAAGGACTTAAAAATGGTCCTAAAATGGTGAACCCTATCCTAAATGCCCACCTTTGGCATAATAGCATCTTGATGACTACCTTAGACTCAATTTTATGGTAAATAACAAAAATACATTTAAGGTCTACCTTCATCTTGAAGCATCTCGATGACTCTAAAAGACTCGAGAATGATAGAAAATGAAAATTTTTACCTTGAATAGGTAATATAGAAATAAAAAATGGCCTAAAGTGCAAAAATTGTAATTTTTACCATGAATTTTATACAATAGCATTTCATACCCTAACAAAGGATTAGAGGAATATAAAGAGTTTTAGTATTTTCTACACCCCTTGGAGAACCAAAAGAATGCTATAAATACTCTAAATTACTAAAATATTTAAATGAGAAATTTTAATGCTAAAAATAACCATTTTAACCCTAAATCTAGGTTTTCCTAATGTCCCTAAACTTTTTTAAATTTGCAAATTGGTCCATGCATAATTAAAACATCAAATTAAACATCAAATATATCAAAATCAACATAAAAATCACATCCAGAATTCACAAGCAAGGCTCAACCAAACATGAATGGTCTTGAAATAAATTTTTAATTTTTCAATTTAGTCCGTGAACACCATAAAATTAAATAATAGCCTAAACATAAATCAAAGATTCACAAACAAATTCCATATGGTTTGCCCACATTAGGAAACACCCTTTCAAGGCCTTAAAAATTTTGGTAAAATTATTTTTAATCCCTACAATTTTTTTAAAAAAACAACAAATAAAATTCATCCAAAGGCCAAGCTTGAATTTGACCACCACAAAAAAAAAAAAAAATCAAACACAAACTTTCTAACACAATATACATATATCCTATTTTTGTTAAACTTACAACATTATGATCATGTGAGAAATTATGAACATAAAAAGGAAAATAATATCAATATAAAAATGTATATATACCAAAATCAAATTCATACCAACAACTAACATAATCCATGAAGAAAATCATACTCTTATTAAGAAAAAACGAACATAACAACAAAATCAACGAAAATTGTTCATAGCCATCATGTTTGCTTTTCAACATGAATCAAAGTTCTTGAGCTAAAACATGATTTTGACTCACCAAAAAGTACAAAGATGAGGGAAATAAAGAAAAACTAAAGCTTTTGGAAGTAATCTACCGTACAAAAGTTCGAAAACTTGTAAAAACTTTGGTATTTTTAGTGTTTGTTCAGCATAAAATGCTAATCCCCTTTCTTGAAGCTTTTTCCCTCATTTATAAGGGGGAAAATCAGCCAAAATTGGCTGAAAAATGGCTTGGCCAAATGGCCATGAAAAATCCCAAAACAATTCTTATTTTTTATTTAATAGATTTTTAATTGATTTTTTTGCATGGGTTATTATAATTTTCATTAAATAGATGTGTACTAATGGTTATATCATAATATTTTCTCCTGATTATCTAGATAATATCATCTAATGGGATAATTAGGAACTAACTAAATTGGTTAAATGACAAACTTGAAATTGAACTAAACTAGTTTCCATGAAACTAGCTTGGAAAAATAAATGAAAATAAAAGCAAATTGAAAATTAAAATAAATAATCATAAACAAAAATTTTAGAAATAAATAAAATAAATAAATAATGAGAAAAGTCTTGAATAAGAATCCAAACTCGCAAAGGTTTATAAGAAAAATTCTTATGGGGAAAAATTAACATTTTAAAGAAAAATCAAAATTCATAAAAAAATTGAATTTTCAAAAAATACTTTAGTATGAATTTAATAAAAATATTTTAAAAATTTTAAAAATTATAAACTTAGAAAAATTCAACCAAAAAAATTACAGAGTAAAAAACTCCATATCTTGGAAACAAGAAAAATCCATAAAATGGATTGAGATTTTTTAAAACTAATTTTATTGTAATTTAATGAAAATATTGAAAGAATTTTTAAGTTCAAAACTTAGGAAAATTCTACCAAAAATTTATAGATAAAGGAAAGATCATATTTTAGAAATGAAAAAAATAAAAAATACGTTGAAACTTATATAAAATGTGTTAAATACAACATATTATCCAAAATATTAATTTATAAAATGCTAAAGATGAAAATCCAAAGTCCAAAACAAGTCTTTATGGAAAAAATTTGTGAGCAAAATATTTGTGATACTATGAGAAATTTAAAAATGATTGGAAAATTTGACAACTTGGCACCTTGTGGTATAAAATGCCAATAAATATTTTTTTTTTGAATATTTTTCATTTTTCAGAATGCATATAGGCATAAATACTACATAGGTTTTGGCAAAAATATACGATTATTAATTTTTTAATTTTTACAAAAAGTTTAAAAAAATGCCTAAAAATGAAAAATTTAACTGTGACGTTATTGGCAATAATGATTTTCAAAATTTGAAAAAAGAATGTTTAGAGATAAAAATTTCTCTTGAATATGTATCCTTTTTATTCAAGATCGTTTTTCAAATGGCACTTTTTCTGTCACATGCACATACAACCATCTAGAGATAACTAAATTAGTTCTGAAAATGCAAACTCCACCTAGCCGAAGTCGACCTTTATCAAGGCAACATTTATGGTACTGGTCAAGAATAATTAGAACTATTGGGAAAAGGGCTTGAACAAAATTAAATGTTTACAGCTGCCCTTCTTTGGCTGTTGCTAAGAATCAAAAAATGGAAAAGACCAAATAAACTCCATGTCATTTAGGCTGTAAAGTCTTAAAAAAATAAAACTACACTAAATATATTTATTAAAAATAAATAACCAAGGGCAAAACCTAGGTTAAGGTGGGAAAGTAGACTATGGTGAAACCCTAATCTAGAAGGTTAACCAGGGCAAAACTGGTATAGTCAAATGAGGATGACCAGGATGTAACCTAGGTCTAAAAGTTTGATCAAGGTGGAACCTAAGTCTAGAAGGCTGACCAGGGTGAAACCAGTATAGTTAATTTAGGTGACCAAGGCAAAACCTAAGTCTAGAAGGTTAACCAAGGCAAAATCGATACAGTCAAATAAGGATGACCAGGATGTAACCTTAGTCTAAATGATTGAGCAGGGCAAACTGGTATAGCTAGTTAAGGTGGCAAGGGCAAAACCTAAGTCTAAAGGGTTAACCAAGGTAAAACTGATATAGTTAAATAAGGATGACCAAGATGTAACCTAGGTCTAAAGGGTTAACCAGGGCAAAACTAGTATAGTTAATTAAGGTGAAATGCCTGATATTTGAGTTATTTAAAAGAAGGTGAGACTTATCTTTCAGTTCTTAAACAGTTAACATACTGAAAAACTTTCTCTATAGCATGTTCAACTTTGGATCTACAAATTATTAAATGTGAATGCAAATGCCTGAAGAATGCATATGATGACTTTTCATGATTTAATTTTCTTTATCAATGTTTAATCCAACCTATATTGGAGTTGAATGTATTTTTTTAAAAAAATATGATAAATATTGCATCTTCATTTGGTTGAACGGGCCCATACTTCCTCTTAGGGATTGAAAGCATCTTCAGAAAGCATTGAGGATCATTTTTTTTTTTTTTGGTAGGAGGAAGCTAGCACTTGAACTTGAATTGAAAGACATCTTTAGAGATCATTATAGACAAGATATAGTTGCTCCTATTTTTAGGATTAAAGGTACCTTTAAAAATGTTGTAATATTCTTTTTTTTTTTCTCTCAATGAGGGGTAAACCTTAGAAAAGTATCCAAAACTTAGAAGTAAAACTGGATGATGCACCAATACCATCCAGGAGCAAAAAAAAAGAACATTATTAGGAATATATGGTTTCTAAAATTTCCATCAATAACCAAAACAAACTAAGAATAGGTTGAAGAAGAAGAGCATGATAAGGAATATATCGTTTCTAAAAATTTTCCATCAATAGTTGAAATAAACTAATAACAGGCTGAAGAAAAAAAAAGAAGAAGAAGAAGAACATGATTGGGAATATATAGTTTCTAAAATTTCCCATTAACAACCAAAACAAATTGATAATAGTAAGGGTAGCCTAATAATTGTAGAACCAAATCTTTATTATTTCTTTCCAAGAAATCATCTAAAAGGACTTGACTTTCTTTCTATTTGGATTCTACTGAAGAACATCATTTATCCACCTTAATCCTTTCTAAGATGTCCAAAAAATTTTGAAATATTAACTAATATCCCTATAATGTTTTGATCTCATTCCACAGTAATGCAAATAAATTAATTTGTCATCCTTTTATCAATTTCCATTTCCTTAAATTGTTAATTATCATTTAGTAGAATGTTAGCATGGTTAAACAGATAGTCTAACAAAAAAATATATAAAAATATGTATTTGTATTGCAACAATGAAAGAAGATATAATATTAGCTCTTTTACAATAAGAATGGTAAGGTACAAAAGAGATTTAGATATTACTCAAATAAATGGAATTTATCATTCTATTCTTCAAAGTTTTCTCCTAAAAAGACTATTTACTTTTGCGGAGATTCATCTTTTGAAGATACTTTTGATCAAACCATGCTTTTTTCAAACTTAATCTTTCAATAAATTATGCTTTGGCCATTCCTTTTAAATGCTTGAGCTATAGTTTTGAGTTTTCAACTAAAAATCTTCCTTTACACCGCTTTTGATTAGACATCTTTTTTAGGTTTTCATCTGATTTTTTTTGGAATAGATGCCTTTTTGGGTTTTCATCTATTTTTTATTCTAATATTGCTTTTTAGGCTTAATACTTCTTTACATTATCCAAATTGATGGGGTTTGGTAGAGTGTCTCCATCCATCGCTGCTAATATCAACGTTCCTCCTGAAAATGCCTTTTAGACTACATAAAGCCCTTCCTAATTTGGTGCCTATTTGCCCTAATGATCTTTTTGTGTGAGAAAAATTTTTTTACTACCAATTCTCTTTCATGGAATTTCCCAGGATGAATTTTTTTATCATGTTCTCTTATTATCCTTTTCTTGTACATATTCCCATGTTGAAAAGCTTTTAGCATTTTTTCTTTAATAAAATTTAGCTACTTGTAATGATCTCGGATCCATTTAACTTTGTCTAACTTGGTTTCCATTAGAACTTGGGGTGAAGAGATCTCAACTTAATTGGTAAGACAACCTCTGTGCCATATGCTAATGAATAGGGCATTGTTACAATTGAAGTCCTGACTGAATTTTTATACACTAGAAGGGCAAAAAGGAGCTTCTCATGCCAATATTTGTAGGTCTCTACCATCTTTCCTACAATCGTCTTAATATTTTTATTAGCTGCGTTCATGGCTTTGTTATCCTCAGCTAGTGTGATTGAATTGTGATGGAAAATTTTGAGCTTGGTACACACTTTTGTCATCATATCAAATTTGAAGTGTTATCTATTATAATTTTTTTGGGGATCCTAAATTGACAAATGATATTGGTCTTCAAAAATTTTATCACTGTTGACCTAGTCACACTTGTATAGGAGGCTGCCTCGACCCATTTAGTGAAGTAATCTATAGCTACCAAGATGAAATGGTAACAGTTTAAAGCTATGAGGGTAATTGGTCCAATAATGTTCATGCCTCATATGGAGAAAGGCCATGGTGCAATTATAACGTGCAATGGTGAAAGTGGTGCATAGATCTTGTCAGTATAGATGTAGCATTTCTAACATTTTTTGGTATACTTGATACAATCACCCTTCATGGTCATCCAAAAGTAGCCCAATCTCATAATTTGTTTCGTCATTCTATGTCCATTCACATGGATTTTGTAAATTTGCTCATACATTTCTTTTAATATCTTCTATGCTTCGAGAGTGTTAAACATTTTATCAGCATTTAATCATAACTCTTTTTGTAAAGAATCTCCCCATCCAGGATAAAATTCATTACCAACCTCGTTAAAGTTTATTGTAAGTTTGGAAGTATTGCTTGGGTAAACTCGATCTTTGAGATGTCTCTTGATGTGGTGATACCATGAGAGGCCATCTGCTTCTATTTCAATGTTACAACATTATGTAGAGGACTCATATATGCTCATTTGAATTGACATTACCTCTTACCCCTTATTTACTTTGAACACCAAGGCTAAGGTGGTAGAGTACCCATCATTTGATTATTGCCCTAGGACAGATGAATAAATTCCACTTCCTCGAATTCTTCAAGCAATTTTAGAATTAGCCTTCTCTATAATTGCATCCTCAGATTCAGAGTTTCCCATTCTTCACGTAATTGATAAATCACCAAAGTTGAGTCTCCATGTACTTTCAATAATCGAGCTTTTCTTTCTATAGCTTCCTGGAGTCTCATAACATATGCTTTATTTTCTACTATGTTATTTGTACAGTCAAAGTCCAATTGAGAGATGAAAAAGTAAGAGGCCCTTTCCAGAGATATCAAGATCACTCTGATTACATGGCCCAAAGTATTTGACACTCTATCAAAATTTCATTTTCAATGTTGATTCCTTTGATGACTCTATTTCCTCTTCAATGGCTGATAATCATTGAATGCTTGACTTGCTAGGAATTCTGCAATAACGCTTCTTTTGATTGCCTTTTAACTCACATAAACCATATCATATTCCAATAGCAAGACCTGCCATCTAGCTATCCTTCTTAATAAAGCTGGTGGTTCGAATAGATACTTGATTGGGTCCATTTTGGTGATCAGCCAGGTGGTATGATACAACATGTATTGTCAAAGCCTTTTTGCACTCCAAACTAGGGCACAACATATATTTTCTATTTAAGAATAATTTACCTTAATGCCAATGAACTTTTTGCTGAGGTAATAAATCTTCTATTCTTTCCTTTATATCTTATCTTTCTATCCCAGCACATAACCCATAGGCCTTTCAAATGCTGACAAGTATAAAATTAAATATTATCTCCTTATAAGTGGTAACAATACTAGTGGATTACAGAGATAGTGCTTAACTTTCTCAAATGCTTCATAGCATTTGTCATTCCATTCACTAGGGTTTTATTTTCACAAAAGTCAAAATAACGGATTACACTTATCTATGAGTTGGGATATGAATTTGGCAATGTAATTCAACCTCCCATGGAAATTTTGCACCTCTTTTGGTGTATGAAGGGATGGCAACTCCCAGACCTTACACCAAAAGTGCATTTTGCTGGATTCAATTTCAACCAATACTTTCTTAATCTTTTGAACAGCTTTTGGAAAATCGTAACGTGTCTCTCCTCCTAAGGCGACTTGGCAATCATGTCATCCACATATACCTCTATCTCTTTGTGCATTATATCATGAAATAGAGTCACCATTACTTTGTGATAATTTGCTCTGGCATTTCCAAATGGCATCACTTTATAATAAAAAGTTCCCTACATTGTGACAAATGTAGTCTTTTCCATGTCTTTTGGCACTATTTTTATTTGGTTATACCTCAAAAATCCATCCATGAAAGAAAACAACTAATTCTTCACAGTATTATTAACCAGAGTATCTATATGGGCAAGAAGAAAATTATCCTTTGGAATCACTCAATTTAGGTCTCCATAGTCTATGCATATTCTAACTCTACCATCTTTTTTAGGAACCGAGACAATACTTGTAACCCATTCCAAGCATCTTGCCACCTTAAGAAATCAAGCCTCAAATTGTTTCTTTACCTCTTCTTTTATTTTGAGAAAAAATTATGGTTTCATTCTTTTTAACTTTTGCTGAAGTAGTTTGCATTCTGGTTTTAGAGGTAATTTATAACCACGATTTTTGTATCCAATCCTAGCATGTATTGATAAGACCATGTGAAAACATGTTAAAATTCCTAAAGCAAACTTATTAATTCTTTCTTAGTGGTGGGCATGAAAGCAGTCTTTATTCTGACTTTTCTCTATCATCCTTATGATCCCTTAAATTTATCACCTCTGTGGATTCTTAATGGGGCATTATTCATTCATTCTCTTACTCAATTATTTTAGCAGATTATGAAGCAAAGTATGATCATCAACATCTTCTTTGAAATTGACCTTGTTCAAGCAAATAGCTTATCCAAAATCGACCTCTAAATAGTGACTAAGATCATCCATTTTTCTTTGAATAGGAAATCTACAATGGTAAAAAATGGGGGGAAATAGGCATACAAATATATGACATGATTTGTGTATATGTATGTAAAAAGGAAAAGAAATATTGGTATAAAAGAAATATGACACAAATAAAGGTCATGCATATTTCATATCTGTAAATAATAATTTTACATTTTAAGTTTTTACATAAAGATTCTTAGATGACAAAATGAATTAATGGAATTACTTTGAAATCGACTTAAACACTATAGTTCTCTCAGTACAAGTCCAATTCCTTAAGATATGTCCAGAAGGACAAGGATAGATCCGATGATCATTATTCGGCTCTTCACTATCTTTTGCAATAGTGGCCACCTGACACTTTTTGAAAGCTCCATTAATCACCGTAAAGACACCTTTGGTTTCTCTTTCTTTGTCGACCCTTTTATGATAGAAAATTTCATCTAGTAAGGGGAAAAGGGATGACTTCTGGCTTAACTGCTGATCAATAGCTTAGGCTAGCTTTGTCCCCTGAGATTTGCTCTCAAATTTCTTTTTTAGACTTTATTTCGGTTTGAAGCCCAATCTATACTTGTCTTTCTTGCCAATGACATTGATGGACTGACTAATCTTTTGCAAATATTTCCTAAATCCCCTTTTAGCTTAAGCTTTTTCTAGACTGTAAGTTTAAGACTTATGTTGTTGCTCTTTGAAAGTCTAGTTTCAGGACTATCGAACTTTTTGCAACAAAGGTGGCATTAACAATTTCAAAGGATCTGAAAAAGCACTCTTCAACTTTAACATTTGCTACAACATAAGGGCCTTTGGTAGAAGTTATGGCCACGATGTCTTCTTCCCCAAATAGGCTAACTAGCTTTTCATCAACTATGAATTTAACCTTTGATGTAGAGATAATGGGATAGCCTTGGCAAAACAAATCCACGATCATCCCAATAAATAATTGTATGCTAGAATGATGTCCCTTATATGAAACTCAATCTCAAATGGGTACGGGCCAATATTTAAAGTGATCGAAATAGTTCTTTTAATTTCTTTCTTTGTCCTATTAAATACCTTAACGACTATATGGCTATGCTTGATCTTGCTGGCATGAATTGGCAAGCAAGACAATCTGATTAACGATATTATGTTCAAAGTCTATCCATTTTCAATGAAGACTTTGGGCAATATGGTTTGTTTATAGTGAGTTGTGATGTGGAAAGCTTTCGTTGAAGTGTTGCCCCTGGTGCGATTTCATCGTCATTGTGAAATAAAATTGTCAGCGGCAATATTATTTACCATGCGATCCAGTTTATTTATGGAGATGTCTTAAGAAATATAAGCCTAGTTGAGCACTTTCAACAAAGGCTTCCAATGTGCTTCTAAGCTGAGCAACAGTGCTAGCAGAGAAATCTTTACTAGTTGCTGTTTTAACTACTTCACATGCTATACTCACAATGTTTAATAAACTTAAGGAATTTGACCACCTCTTTTTCCTTAGTAACTATCTTTTGTAACTATTGTTTTTTTGGATATTTGTCCTTTTGATTGTTGCTTTGGCATCAATTTCACTAGTTTTTTAACCATGGATGCAACCATTACCTATCACATGGCTTACCCCAATAATGTCAATAGCAGCTAATTGGCTCATAACAGCTTTTAAAGTTGTCACCCTACCATTATATTTCCACAATACCTATTTCGTATTCTGATATGAAAATCGTTTTGGTTCTCTGATAATGAGTTGAAGAGTAATTGCTATCTTAGGAGGTATGGCCTTTGGCTAGTTGCAATGAATGATAAGCAGGCGACCAATGCCATAGGATAGCTGTGATGATCTTTCACTAGCCATGTTATCTGATTTTTCTTCCCCTAAACTGGCTTCTTCATAGAACCTAATTTCACCATTGTCCATCATTCTTTGGATAATGGCTAAAAAGTCTGGACAACTTTACAAGGTATGTCCTAAAGTCATATGGAATTTGCAGAAGTTAGCACCAAAATCAGACTTACTTTCGATGCTTTCATGATTATGACTACGGATTTTGCTTTTAGTCGGGATTCCTATGCTTTTTCGATTGGAGCTCTAACTTCTTGGAACTTTGACTTCCCTCATCATTCATTTTCAGTAATCAGAATATTAACCCTAGGCTCGTGATCAAGTAAAGGATTTGCTACCATTTTAGGTCTTGGGGCATATTATCGAATCGAAAGGCGACCCTCTCAAGAAGACTTTAGACTTTTTGCTTGAAGGCTAAATAATTTTTAACTAAGTGGGTTGTTATTGCGTGATACTCACAATGAATATTTAGGTCATACCAGCTAGGGTAATTACCTTCATATGGTTTGGAAAAATAAAGGCCACTAATTATGCCTCAAAGAGCTTATCAAACATTTCTTTATAGGAGTCAGAAAGGGGATCATAGTGAGGTCTAGGTCAGTTGGCTTTTTAGGCTATTGGATTAACATTTGGTCTTGGTTGGTTTTGTAAAGGAAGGTTTGGAATGGTAGTTTGTGGTGATGTTAGAGTAAGAGTTGGGAACAGTTAAAAGAATAGGTATTTTAGGTTTGCTACTTTTGGTTTTAGTAATAGGGACAAGGTCTTTGATGGTACGGTTGATTGACATATTTAACAGACAATGCTTCTTCTTTATTTTTTCTCGGTATTGATTTTTTTCTAATAAAGGATTCCCCAATCTTAATTTTTTTAGCCTTTGTAGTTGTCTCAATTAGCTTTTTAGAAATAATAATCCATAAAATTCTTAGTCATATTTTTTACCAACTTGTTGTAGTAAAAGGACGCAATGTGTTCACGAATAGCATCATGGTCTCTTTCTCAACCAACGAATATTGAACTTAAGAGGCCATGTCTCTCCATTTTTGCATATACTATTTAAAAGATTTGTAGATTTTTTCTCCATGTTTTAGAGAGTCAGTCTATCATGCACCCATTCGGCCATGTGTTTATATTGCTAAAGAAATGCTTTGGCACATTAATATTTGAGTGTGGTTCAGATCATTGTACCATTTTAGTGCATGTCCAAACAAGCTTTCTTGAAAATAGTGGATCAGACGCTGGTCATTTTGGGCATAGCTAGCCATCTTCTTGATGAACATTTTAATGTGTGCTTGAGGAGATGTAGTGCCCTTTTACTTTTTAAACTCAGGCATTGTAAATTTCAGTGGAAGGACTAAATCTTGAATTAGGCTGAAGTCTTCGATGTCCACACTGCTATATAGTTTGGCCCTTTAAATGGATTTTACCTTTCTTTTAAGGAGCTATAACTTTTATTTCTAATTTTTGCTTTAGCCTATTATTTACCCTCCTATTTACACTTGTCCTCTTCATCAATATTAAGGCCTGTCGATTCTTCTTAAGAGACTACGGTTCTTGCACCCACCTTTACAAAAAAGCATTAGGGTTAATAATCATAACTAGTGGTAGATTAGTTGCAAGGACATTTTATTTCAAATTTTGGATATAGCTAGCTATGCATTTTAAGTGTTAGTTGTCTGTTCCTTAATTGGTACCCTCTTGGATCGCCTAGCAAAAGTATTAATATTTGCCTTTGGCTGTTGGCAAATTGGCTCCCTTGCTATTAACAATTCCATTGTCCTTGTGATATGAGCTTGTAATTTTTCTTGCCTTTTTAGCATGGCCTCTTGGGCCTGTATTTGACTTTATTCTAATTTTTCCAATCTTGACAAGTGGTCCTCAGCCATTCTTCTTAATCTAAATCTAGTATAGTATTAATGAGTGGGTAGTGGTTGAGTTAATCTCTCTAGGTTTGCAATGTTGGAACCTTAATAGAATTCCAAATTTCTTTGAATTCATTATATTTTATTCATGAACTAATGAAATTAATAATCATGTATGTATGTACATATTTGTGTATATATATGGGTATATGTATGCATGGTATGAGTATGTGAATGCATTTGCAAGGAAATTTGATTTAACAAAAGATTTTGAACTCAAAAATTTTCCATTAACTTTATGACTAACTACATATTCACATTGTTGATCATGTAGGGATTATATCCAACGAAAGTCCCAACTTAATCATATTGTTTTTTAGCCTAATCCAAAAATTGAAGTATAATATGCCTATGTTCTTTTATGGGGTTAATCTACATCCGTAAGACTTTAATCCTTTCCACCATTTTCCTTGCTTGGATGATGATTGAGTGGATCTGTTCTGTGAGATGATCTATGTACATATGTCGACCAAAAGAATTAACTATCACCTTCTACCATCATCTTCAGCCCACCATAGTTTATCAGCCCAATATGCATCTAGATCTGGTTGGCTTGTACCAAGGCACAAATGTCATCTCCTCTATGTTTTAGTTCTAGTCCTATCTCTGCAAGTGTTATTGTAAGCCTTGTCTTTTTTAAAGCGGTTAAGATACCATTCCATGCTCTTAGTCCATGGTAGCTTAGAGTCATTCATTTTTCTAAATAAACATCCTTAACTGAAGATGTGTATTAATATGCTCTTTTCTGTCTTTTTCAAAAATAGCTTTCTTAACTTCTTCCTCCAAAGCTTTGGCCTTCAATACTCTCAACTTTTCACTGAGCTTATGCGTTTCCTCTTTCATTCCCTTAGTAGTGTTACTAGAACTCCCAGATATCCCAGCAAGCTTTATCTTCTTATTCTGCTCAATCCAGTCATTCTTCATTAGATTGTACTTTTCTTGCATTCTTTTAACTTTTTTTCTTTTTGCTTCCATCTCCATTCATAAATAGGCCACTTTCTCTTGGAACTAATGATTCTCATCACTCATTCTCTTTTGTTTTCTCGTAGCTTCCTCTTTAATCAAATCAATCTCGGATGGCATGACAGGCTCTGGTTGGATAGATATTCGAGTAATGGTCTTATGTAAGCCTAGAAGGATTATGTTATAGCCTTGGACTCTCCTCCAAGCATCATTCACTGGAGTGGTCTTATTCGTGTATGCACATAACTCGACTTGCGCTTCTTTATCCAATGTAAAGTGACTGTCTGAAGCAACATTTTATAATCTTCCCTTTGATATTCTCAGTCCACAGCCCACACTAGCTAAATTTAAGGTCATGGGGATAAAATGTTGTGACCCATTTAGTCTCTAAACCAATAATAATGCATATCCCACAGTTCCCCATATGCCAAGTAAAGGCATAAGCAGATTATCGCATTGATAAAAAAAAGTGTTTTGGTGAAAACCAAGGTGCCTTCCAGTTATATCATTAGAAGCCAAGTTCTTAAGCGTTCCAACCCATTGTTTCTTAGTTCTGGACTTGGGTCACTCTTTTTTGATGAATTCCTAAGAAGCATAGAATGCCAAAAGTAAAGTTTGACTTTTTCTACTCTTTCTCCCTAAAAATAAATTTAGGCCCAGATATACAACAATAAAACACTTTTAAAGAATCTCTCTTAACCCTCCTTTCAGCATGTATTGAGTGCTCGAATCATTTAGCTAAAATTGCTAGAGCTGGATGCATGGTCCTTTTCAACCACCCAAATAAATCCACTACTGTCGCCTCCACATACCCCAACACTCTTGAGAAGAAACCATCCTGTATATAGCAAGAGTGAATATGTCTTAGAGCCTTCTCAATGTCGGATCACACTTGGATATATTTTCATAGAAATTACCATGAAATAACATTGGTGTTCCTTTTTTGCTCTACATGATGTTGGTCAGCTTTAAAATCCAGATCTAATATTACACACAATTTTTTATGAAAGCTAGTCAAATTGCATGCCTTGTACTAGATGGGCCTCATTTCCAAAGGCCCAAGACCAAGAAGACCCAAAATCTATTCCATAGTTGGAGTCATGTCATGTTGATTGAATGAGAAACATCGAAATGATGGATCCTAAAACTCAATCACAACCCTGATTAATTGTTCATCCGTTCATCCATGTGTATTTTGAGTAAGAGAGCAATATGTCTATACTTCCACAAACTGAGTTTGTTTTGCATTTCTCCAATGATCCCATATTTCAACTAATTCTTTGAAATTATTTTGACGGAGGTCTAAATGTATGATCTTCGACAACTCTGACACAAAACCCCTCGGTATACAATCCTCATCCTCTTTCTAATTGAATTCGGATTCAAAATGAACCTCTTCAAATTCCTTGGAAATAATTATTGCATGTACTGGTTTGGCTATAAAGTTAGATGAAAATTAATCTAAGTAAATTTTTTTTTAAAAAAAAAGAAGAAACTAGTGTTCTTATGTGCATATGAGGAAAAAAGAATGCACTAAAAAAGAAAAAAAAGTTAGTATTGTGAAAGATATTAAATTCAAATAAAATTTTGAAATAGTGAAAATCATAAATTATTCAAATAAAGTATCAAAATTAACTAAATAAATAAATTTTAAAGCAATGAAAAACACAAATCATTTTAATAAAATATTAAAATTATCCAAATAAATAGAAGTATGAAAATAAAGAGAAATAAAAAGAGATAGCTTTATCCCAGCTTTATCCCTTCATGTATCCCTAATTTTGGTGACACCTAAAGTCGGGCATGGTTTTGACTAGAAGGTTAGTGTGGTTCACTATATGAAGTTTAGGTTAGACCTAAATTAGGTTCTTGAATTCCTTGAGCGAACAAAGGACTATGAGGTGCGTTGTTGTTATCCATCACGGATTTATATCGGAATAGGTTTAATTCGAGTAGGCGTATCTTTCCTGCCCATAACGAGGCCAACATTTCAAGCAAACGTAAGAATCTACACCCAGTAGGCTTTTCGTTGGCCTAGACAGAGGCTAATACCTCAGAAGGCAGAGGTACTTCACCTCTCTTAAAATATTAGGTACCTATGCCCTCTCTATATCTTATGGAGGAGAAACTACTGCTCATATGCATAGTTTGTGAAAAAGGACATACATACCTTTTCATGACAACATTAAAAATAAAACCTGTTGTCCTAATCCCCAAAAGACAAAAAAAAAACATAAAAAGATCAGTGCAAAATAAATTTTAAATAATAAAAAAAATTTCCTTAAAAAATGGAATTTAAAATTAAATACCAGTTGAAACTGAATTAATTAAAATTTAGTTAACATTTAATTAATTTTAGGCTAACTCTCTAATAAGATATCCTTAGTGTGGTCACCAAGCTGCCGCAACATAGCCTAGATACGAATCTTGACCAAGCCTCACTTAAAAGGCCCTCGTTCCTATATTTATTGACATATCACTATTTTATATTCTCTTATATCTATGGGCCATATCATTATTAATATTTTCTCATCTCTGAAGACTGGGTGGTTGAGATGAATCACTTACTTGACTTAATCTTAAATATTCATTACGAAATGACTATTTATTTAGAGTCACCATCAATCTATGTGGGCTAGATTAGATTGATAACCCACCGGAGTCGTATTTCAAGGGTTATGAAAATCTAGAAAACCAACTTTGAGGTCCAAAACCATACCAAAGATCATATAGAAAGGTTCAGGGATCAATTAAAATCATAAGTAAGGACCAACCCTCTCACGATGCCTAAAAATCAATACCTTATTAATTACATGTTAACTTGAATTTTAATTTTTATCTAATTTCAACATCTGGCATTTAATTATAATTCCCAAAATAATATTTTGTGAAACCAATTTATTATTTCATGTCGAGAAAATAGGGTTTTTAAAATTTTTGAAAATTTTAATTTCTTACGTATCATACCAGAGGACTAGTGGAACACGATAGTTTTTTATCATTCTCTTTTATACCCCCATTGGAAAACTAGAAGAACACAAAAGATTTTAAAAATCAAAATATCTTTTGCACCCCGCTAGCAGGCCAGAAGAATGCAAAAGGCTTTATTTTTTAAAAAATTTATAGAAACCCTGATTTTCACTTTGAAAAATATATCTCATTACTAAAATAATTCATAGAACCCCTCTCAAATCTAAGAGAAATTCCATGTAGTACTTTAACTCAAAGATATTACCTTACTTTTTCAAAAATTCCGGTTTATATATATAAATATTACCTCAAGACTTGCTTTAGAAGAAAAGTACTAAACTCAACTCTAACAATCAGAATTTGGCCAAACTGACCAACATGCCCGCCAAAGTACCTTCGACTCAAAGGTATCCCAATAGCTCTGAAGGGCTCTACTTTAATGCAAAGTTACCAAAAATCTCTTTAGGATATGCTTTCGACATGAAAGTATCTCGGTACCTTAAAAGACACAATATCATCATAAAAACAATGAACCTATCCAAAATACAAACGTTTGGCATAAAAGCATATGGGTGACTACCTAGGACTCAATTCCATGATAAATTACCCAAATACCCCTAAAGTCTACCTTTATTTTAAAAGTATCTCAGTAACCCTAAAGGACTCAAGAATGGTCATAAAAAGGTGAACCTATCCTAGATGCCCACCTTTGGCATAAAAGCATCCCAGTGAATACCTTAGACTCGGCTCTATTGTAAATTACCAAAATTTCTTTAAGGTCTACCTTTGCCTTGAAAACATCCTGGTGACCTTAAAGGACTCGAAAATGGTTATAAAAAGGTGAACCTATTCTAAATGCCACCTTTAGCATAAAAGCATCTCGATGACTACCTTAAACTCAGTACTATGGTCAATTACTAAAATACCGATAAGGTCTACCTTTGTCTTGAATGCATCTCGGTGACTCTAAAGAACTTGAAAGTGATAGGAAATGATGATTTTTACCTTAAATAGGTAATATGGAAATCAAAAGTTACCTAAAATGCAAAATTGCAATTAAGCCCTCAAATTTTATAAAATTTCATTTCATACCCCAATAGAGGACTAGAGGAATATGAAAATTTTTAGTATTTTCTACACCCTCGAAGAACCATAGGAATGCTAGAAATACTCTAAACTATTAAAATATTTAAATAGGGAATTTTAATTCTAGAAGTGACCATTTAACTCTAAATTCTAAGTTTTCCTAATGGTCCCTAAGCTTTTCTAAATTTACAAATTGGTCCCTACATAATTAAAACAGCAAATTAAACATCAAATATATCAAAGTCAGCACAAAAATCGCATCCAAAATTCACAAGCAAGGCTCGGCCAAATATGAATAGTCTTGAAATAAATTTTCAAAATTTCAATTTAGTCCTTAAACATTATAAAATTAGATAATAGCCTAAAACTAAATCAAAAAATCACAAATAAACTCCATATGGTTCAGCCACTTTGGGAAACACCCTTCAAATGCCTTAAAAATTTTGGTAAATTATTTTTAATCCCTACAATTTTTAAACACCATAAAATAATCTAAATCATAAAAAAAAAACAACAAATAAAATTCATCCAAAGGCCAAGCTTGAATTTAGCCACCACTGAAAAAATCAAACACCAACTTTCTGGCACAATAAAAATATATCCTATTTTTACCAAACTCACAACATTATGATCATGTAAGAAATTATGAGAAATAGGCATAAAAGTATATTTTAACAACCTATTAACATGAATATAACAAGGAAAATAATATCAATAATATATATATATATATATATACCAAAATCAACTTCATACCAACAACAAACATAATCCGTGAAGAAAATCATACTATTATAGGGGGAGAATTGGCCAAAATTGGTTGAAAAATGGATTGGCCGAATAGCCATGAAAAATCCCAAAAGATTGTTATTTTTTATTTAATTGATTTTCAATTGAATTTTTTTGCATTGGTAATTATAATTTGCATTAAATAGATGTACACTAATGGTCATATCATAATATTTTGTCATGATTATCTAGATAATATCATCTAATGGAATAATTAGAAACCAACTAATTGGTTAAGGGACAAACTTGAAATTGAACTAGTTTCCATGCAACTAGCTTGGAAAAATAAATGAAAATAAAAACAAATTGAAATTAAAATAAATAATCATGAACAAAAATTTTGGAAATGAATAAAATAAATAAATAATGAGAAAAGTCTTGATTGGAAATCCAAACTCGTAAAGTTTTATGAGAAAATTCTTTATAGAAGAAAATTAACATATTAAAGAAAAAATCAAAATTCATAAAAATAATCGAATTTTAAAAAACTGATTTAGTATGAATTTAATAAAAATTTTAAAATTTTAAAAATTATAAACTTGAAAAAATCCAACCAAAAAAATTATGGAGTAGAAGCTTCGTATCTTGGAAACGAGAAATCCATAAAATGGATTGAGATTTTTCAAAAATGATTTTATGGTAATTTAATAGGAATATTTAAAGAATTTTAAAGTTCAAAACTTGAAAAAATTCTAACAAAAATTGTACAAATAAAAGTAAGCTCATATTTTAGAACTAAAAAAAATAAATAATAGTCGTGATACTGTGAAAAATTCAAAAATAATTGGCAAAATTGATAACTTGACACCTTAAGGTATAAAATGCCAACATATAATTTTTCTTGAATATTTTTTATTTTTTGGAATGCATATTGACATAAATACTATATAAGTGTCAGTAAAAATATACAACGATCAATTTTTGAGTTTTTCAAAAAATCTCAAAAAATGCTTAAAAATGAAAATTTTGACCGTGAAATTATCTATAGAAATGATTTTTAAAATTTGATAAGAAAATAGTTAAAAACAAAAATTTCTCTTCAATATTCGTCTTTTTCTATCGAAGATCGATTTTCAAATGACACTTTTTCTGTCACGTGCACATCCAGCTATCTAAGGATGACTTAATTAGTCATTTAGGTACAAAATTCACCTGGCAAAAGTCAACCTCTATGGAGGCAATAGCTATGTTCTTGGTCTCAAATAATAAGACTATTGAAAAAAAAATTTAGATAAAATTAAGTGTCTACAGCCCTAAGTTCCCACCCCCGTAGCACCACAAATCACCATCATAATTCCCCCTTAAAATCAACCAAGGCCTAATGCCAACTAGCCAGCCTAAAGAGCCAATCAACTGAGGCCCCGTTTTGACTCTTTTCTTTATTATTATAAAGAAATATATGACAAGCTTCTCAAGGCTCAATTAGTAGATCCCATTTTTGTCAAACCATATAAGGGTAATTTTCCTAATTGGTATGACACAAACGTTCATCATGAATATCATGCGAGATAATAGACTACTCTATCAAAAACTATCCAGCTTTTAATAAAAAGGTGGAAAGTCTCTTTGAGGCCGGAGCCTGTTGATTTAACAATGCCCCTAAACCTAATTGTGCAACAAACCCTTTACCCATTCATTTTGAACCTAGAGTTAACGCTCTGATCACTGAGGAGAAGCGGCGAGTAAAGATAAATGTCCAAGAGTTTAGAACCTCGAAAGAAAAGATTTGGGCAATCCTGACTAGAGCTGGACTCATTGGCCAAAATCGTGGGAGCACAAAAAACCAATTAGATCCTTGGACCTACTTTTGTAAGTCTCATATGACCCAAGGACATATTTTACAAAGTTGCTGGGAATTCTTAGCCTTGATTCAAAAGATGATAAATAGTGGAGAGATCGAATTTTACGAAAGAGCCAGTCAAGTGGAAGAAAATTTAATTAATATGACTAGTAAAGGACCATCACAACCGCAATAAGGGGTCGGTCGCTCCTTTATCATTTGTTGCAACCATCCGAAAGCTACACCTCTTAAAGCTGAAATTGTCCCTAAACTTATCATTAGAACCCCAACACTCTTTCCATATAAAGGCAACAAGCAAGTGCTATGGAAATACAATGGTAGAATAGCAACTCAGGAGGCTACGACAAGCCAATTAGCTGCTGTCGGTCCATCAAATCTTTAAAGCTTTTTAAATAAAAGATTAGCTCAATTTGGCAATTTTTTTTAATTTATAAGTAAATAAAGTTTTTATAAAAAAATAAAGCAAAAGCTTTTTGATAATTTAGTTTTAAAAACTATTTATGTTGGTAGGATTATAGTCTGTCAGATCTTACTTTCGCTTTCAAGATATAAAGCTTTTCTGAGAGAAATTTGAAAGACATAGGATTTATTTATTGAATAATGAATGAGGAAAATTTTAAATATGTATAAATTTTTTGTAAAAACTAGTATATTTTAAAATAAAAAAATAAATTTTTTTTATTTTGATTAAAAATAAATAACTTATAAATTTTTAAAAATTTAAAAAACTTTAATTTTATGTTATTTTTACTTCTTAAACTTACATAAATTAAAATAGCGTGACCAAACAAGTACTTAAAATATCTTATCCAACGACTAATCCAAATTTGACACATGTCCGGCATATCCAGCCCACAAAATTCATGAAAGGTCACATGCATGCCTGCTCTCTGACATACGTAAAAATGACATCATAATAAATCAAAACTTCAAAAACATAATACTTAACATATCTAATAAAAATAAAAATATAATATTTTTATATATTTTTATTAATTCAATTATTTTTAAACTTATAAAGTTGAGTCAATGGATACCCAAAATATTATAACCGAAAAATTATTTTGTTTACCTATTGAAATAATTTTGATAAATTAGTTCTGTTAAAATCAAATACGTTAAGTGGGTGAAAGAAAAAGAAATTACGTGAAAATAATATATTTTGAAAGAAAAAATAGTTATGCGTTGATTTAAAAAAAAAAAAAAAAACAAAAGAATGAGTTATATTTTAAGAAGTGAATAACTTTTTAAAAAATATATATTATATAAAAATTTGAATGACATGTATTGTTGTCATATTAATATGTAAGTTATAATTTATTTATTTTTTTAATAATTCTCTAATTGAATTAATGACAGTTAACTCATGAGGTCTATTAAATAAAAAATGTTATAGTTAAACAATAATCACAGAATATTATAATTTTCTTTAAATCTGATTAATACAGTCGCCGTGGCCTTTTATATTTGCAAAATCTATCTCTATGAATAGGAATTTGAAAAATATTGATGTTGAAAAGTGATCGGATCCAATTTTTGCTCAAAATGCTTTCAGCTTTAGGGATTATTATCGAGATATTCTTTTCAGTCTTCACTCTTCGCCCCGAAAATGAAAAATAAAATAAAAATAATTTTTGTTTCCCAAGGAATCCAAGCAGGGAGAAGCCAGAGGCAGTGTAGCAACAGTTTCAATAGCGATCCTATTAAGATTAGGAAGAATTTCAAAAGATGAATTGAACAAATAATTATTAAAAATAAGTAAAAATAAAAAAATAATTTTAATAAAAAATAATAATTATTAAAATTATTAATTAAAAAACAGTAGTAATTTTTTTATCTTTTCTCTTCTTTCCTTTTAAGGGGAGAGTTGGTTTCCCTTTGGTGAGAACCGGCTCTCCCCATATATATATATATATATATATATATATATTAATTATAAATATTAAAAATATTTTTATTAAATTTTGAGTTATTATTTAAAAATAAAAAATAAAAATATATTTTATATTAAATCATAAATTATCATTTATAAAAAATAAAAAATAAAAATATATTTCGTACTAAAGCTTGAATTACTATTTAAAATAAATTAATATAAAAATATTTTATATTAAATTTTAAATTAATATTAAAAATAATAAAAATTATATGTTTTATATATTTAAAATAATATATATTACATAATAAAAATAAAAATATTTTATATTAAATTCTAAATTACCCTCTTTTATATTATATATAATATAAATTTTATATATTTATATATTAGTTATAATATATTTTAAATATATTATATAGATTATATATTACATATAACATATAATAATATGTGTTATATATTATATACATAACATATTATATATTATATATAAATTATATATATTAAAATACTATATAAAAATAATAAAAATAAAAAATGTTTATATTAAATACCAAATTATTTTTGAAAAAATTAAAAATAATATATATTATTTATAAATTACATAGTATATATAATATTTATTATATAATAAAAAATAAAAATATGGTGAGTGTCAAATCCTAAATTATTATTTAAAAATAATAAAAAATAAAAATATTTTTATTAAATTGTTTAAAAATAATAAAAATAAAAATATTTTATATTAAATTCTAAATTACTATTTAAGAAATAATAATAATTGAAAATATTTTATATTAAATCTTGAATTATTATAAAAAATAATAAAAATAAAAAAATATATATATTAAATCTTGAATTATTATATAAAAAATAATAACTAAATCTACAAATGACTATAACTAAATGTACGACTCATCATAACTAAATATACAACTCATTATAACTAAATGTATAACTAATTATAACTGTACGAATAACCATAACTAAATGTATGACTCACTATAACTAAATATATGACTCACTATAACTAAATGTACAGATAACTATAACTAGATGTACAGATAACAATAACTAAATGTATGACTCACTCTAACTAGATGTACGACTCACGTAACTAAATGTATAGATAACTATAATTAAATGTACGAATGAGTTATAAATTACTATAATTAAATTTACATTTAGTTATACTTGTCCATAAATTTAGTTACGGTGAGTCGTGTACCTATTTATGATGTGTCATACATTTAGTTATGATGAGTTATACATTTAGTTATACTCATTCGTACATTTAGTTATTATTTTTTATATAGTAATTCAAGAGTTAATATAATTTTTTTATTTTTATTATTTTCGTATAAGAAGTCGAGATTTAATATAAAATATTTTTAATTATCATTATTTTTTAAATAGTAATTCAAAATTTTATATCAAATATTTTTTAATTCTTATAATTTTTTAATAATTTAATAAAAATATATTTTATTTTTATTATTTTTTAAAAAGTAATTTAGGATTTAATATAAAATATTTGTATTTTTTATTATATAAAATATTTTAATATAATATATATTATATAATATAATTATGGTGAGTCGTACATTTAGTTATAGTTATTCATACATCTAATTATGGCAAGTCGTACATTTAGTTATGGTGAGTTGTACATTTAGGTATGGAAAGTCGTACATCTAGTTATTATGAGTTGTATTTAGTTGTGTTGAGTCGTACATTAAGTTATGGTGACTCGTACATCTAGTTGATGAGTCATACATCTAGTTATGATGAGTTGTACATTTAGTTATGGACATCTATACATTTAGTTATGGTGAATCTTACATTTAATTATTGTAATTTGTACATCTAGTTATGGTGAGCCGTACATTTAGTTTTGGTAAGTTGTATACTAGTTATGGTGAGTCGTACATTTCGTTATAGTCATTTATACATCTAATTATGGTAAGTCATATATTTAATTATAGTGAGTTGTGCATCTAGTTATAGTTAGTTGTACATCTAGTTATGGTAAATCATACATTTAGCTATGGTGAGTTGTACATTTAGTTATAATCATTTGTACATCTGGTTATGATGAGTCGTACATTTAATTATAGTCATTCGTACAAATAGTAATTCCAAATTTAATATAAATTTTTTATTTTTATTATTTTTATATAATAATTCAAGTTTTCATATAAAATATTTTTATTTTTTTATTATTTTTAAATAGTAATTCAAGATTTAATATAAAATATTTTTATTTTTATGATATAATATATATTAATATAATATATATTATGTAATTTATATATTATATATTACTTTCAATTTTTTCAAAAATATTTTTTTATTTTTATTTTTGTATAATAATCTGAGATTTAATAAAATATTTTTATTTTTATTTTAGATAATTTATTATTATATTATATTTATAATATTGTATATTATTATATATGTAATATGTAATATATATTATACATAATTTATATTATATATAATATATAAATATATAATAATTCATATTATTATAAATATATTTAATATATAAATATATAAAATATACATTATATATAATATAAAAAAGGGGAGTCGGTTCTCGTACAAGGAGCTAGCAACTCCCATAATATATATGCATATGTGTGGGGTAGGGGTAAGGAAAATATATTTTATATATAATATGTTTTATATATAATATATAGTATGTATTATATAATAATATATAAAATATTTTTATTTTTATTATTTTTATATAGTAATTTAAGATTTTTATTATATAATATATATTAATATAATATATATTATGTAATTTACATATTATATATTATTTTCAATTTTTTTAAAAATATTTTTTTATTTTTATTTTTGTATAATAATTTGAGATTTAATAAAATATTTTTATTTTTATTTTTATTTTTATTTTATATAATTTATTATTATATTATATTTATAATATTGTATATTATTATATATGTAATATGTAATATATATTATACATAATTTATATTATATATATTATACAAATATATAATAATTCACATTATTATAAATATATTTAATATATAAACATATAAAATATACATTATATATAATATAAAAAGAGGAAAGTCGGTTCTCTTACAAGGAACCAGCACCCCCATAATATATATACATGTGTGTGGGGGGGTTCAGGAAAATATATTATATATATAATATATAGTATGTATTCTGTAATAATATATAATAATATAAAAAATATTTTTATTTTTTATTATTTTTACATAGTAATTTGAGATTTAATTTAAAATATTTTTATTTTTATTTTTATT
>JBBYHK010272589.1:0-28114 GCA_038382065.1 Adansonia grandidieri | reverse complement strand
ACATGATTGTAGTGCCCAATCACAAAAACAAAGGAGATTATAATGAGTATCCAAGTTTGTCTCATTTCACGGATGAATTTTAATTATAAGGAAAATGGTGAAAAGAAAAGCTTTTCTTGCAAATCCAAAACATCAATATCGTGTATCCCAATTGGAGAACATGATTCTTGCACAAATAACAAAAAGAATAGAGATTATAATGAGTATCCAAGTTTGCCCCTATTTCGTGAATGAACATTAGTTATGAGGAATGTGGTGGAAATAAAAGCTTTTCTTGCAAATCCAAAGCATCGATATCTTGTATCCCAATGTAAAAAACATAATTGTAGTGCCCATAACAAAAATAATGAGATTATCATGAGTATCCAAGTTTGTCTCATTTCATGAATGAATATTAATTATAAGGAAAATGGTGGAAAGAATGGCTTTTCTTACAAATCCAAAGCATCAATATTGTATATCCCAATATGGATAACATGATTGTAGCACCCAATCGCAAACAGAATTTAGATAATTATGAGAATCCATGTTTGACTCATTTAATGGACAAACTTTAATTATAAGAAAAATGGTGGAAGGAAATGCTTTTCTTGGAAATCCAAAGCATCAATACCCTATATCCCAATGTGTAGAACATGATTGTAGTGCCCAATCACAAAAAGAATAGAGATTATTACAAGTATCCAAGTTTGTCTCGTTTCACGGATGACCGTTAATTATCAAGAAAATGTTGGAAAGAAAAGCTTTTCTTGCAAATCCAAAGCATCAATATTATGTATCCCAATATGGATAACATGATTGTAGTGCCCAATCGCAAACTGAATTTAGCTTATTATGAGAATCCACGTTTGACTCATTTAATGGACAAACTTTAATTATAAGAAAAATGGTGGAAAGAAATGCTTTTCTTGGAAATCCAAAGCATCAATACCCTCTATCCCAATGTGTAGAACACGATTGCAGTGCCAATAACAAAAAGAATTGAGACTATTACAAGTATCTAAGTTTGTCTCATTTCATGGATAAACTTTGACTACAAGGAAAATGGTGGAAAGAAAAGCTTTTCTTGCAAATCCGAAACATCAATATTGTGTATCCCAATGCAAAAAACATGATTGTAGTGCCAATAACTAAAAGAATGGAGATTATAATGGGTATCCAAGTTTTTCCCATTTCATGGATGAAAATTAATTATAAGAAAAATGGTGGAAAGAAAAGCTTTTCTTGCAAGTCCAAAGTATCCATGTCCTGCATCCCAATGTAGAGAACATGATAGTAGTGCCCATAACAAACAGAATGGAGATTATTACGGGTATCCAAGTTTATCTTATGTCACAGATGAACAATAGTTATAAGGAAAATGGTGGAAAGTAAAGCTTTTCTTGCAAATCCAAAACATCAAAATCGTGTATCCCAACGTGGAGAACATGATTGTCGTGCCAATAACAAAAAGAATGGAGATTATAATTAGTATCCAAGTTTGTCCCATTTCGCGAATGAGCATTAATTATAAGGAAACTGAAGGAGAAAATAGCTTTTCTTGCAAATCCAAATATCCATATCTTGTATCCCAATGTGGAGAACATGATTGTAGTGCCCATAACAAAAAGAATGGAAATTATTACGAGAATACAAGTTAGCCTTATTTCACTAATGAACATTAATTATAAGGAAAATGGTGGAGAGAAAAGCTTTTATTGCAAATCCAATGCATCAATGTCGTGTATGCCAATGTGGGGAACATGATTGTAGTGCGAAAATAAAAAAGAATGGAGATTATAACGAGTATCCAAGTTTGTCTCATTTCATGGATAAACTTTGATTATAAAGAAAATGGTGGAAAGAAAATCTTTTCCAGCAAATCCAAAGCATCAATATCGTGTATCCCAATATGGATAACATGATTGTAGCACCCAATCACGAAAATTTAGATTATTACGAGAATCCAAAATTGACTCATTTGATGGACACACTTTAATTATAAGGAAAATGGAGGAGAAAAAAGCTTTTTTTGCAAATCCAAAGCATCAATATCGTGTATCCCAATGTGGAGAACATGATTGTAGTGCCCAATCACAAAAAGAATAGAGATTATTACAAGTACCCAAGTTTGTCTTATTTCACAAATGACCATTAATTATAAGGAAAATGGTGGAAAGGAAAGCTTTTCTTGCAAATCCAAAGCATAGATATCTTGTATCCTAATATGGAGAGCATGATTGTAGTGCCAATAACAAAAAGAATTGAGACTATTGCAAGTATCCAAGTGTATCTCATTTCACGGATAAACTTTGATTATAGGGAAATTGGTAGAAAGAAAAACTTTTCTTGCAAATCCACAACATCAATATCGTGTATCCCAATGTGGAGAACATAATTGTATTGCCAATAACTGAAAGAATGGAGGATAGTACCCAACTTTGTCCTATTTCACGATGAACATTAGTTATAAGGAAAGTGGTGCAAAGAAAAGCTTTTCTTCCAAATCCAAAGCATCCGTATCTTGTATTCCAATGTAGAGAACATGATTGTAATGCCGACAACAAAAAGAATAAAGATTATTACCAATATCGAAGTTTGTCTCATTCCACAGATGAACATTAATTATAAGGAAAATGGTGGAAAAAAAAGCTTTTTTTGCAAATCCAAGACATCAATATCGTGTATCCCAATATGGAGAACATGATTGTAGTGCCATAACAAAAAGAATGGAGATTATATTGTGCATCCAGGTTTGTCCCCTTTCACTTATGAACATTAATTATAAGGAAAGTGGTGGAAAGAAAAGTTTTTCTTACAAACCCAAAGTATCCATATCTTGTATCCTAATGTGGAGAACATGATTGTAGAGCCCATAACAAAAAGAATGGAAATTATTATGAGAATGCAAGTTTGCCTTATTTCACTGATGAACATTAATTATAAGGAAAATGGTGGAGAGAAAAGCTTTTACTGCAAATCCAATGCATCAATATCGTGTATGCCAATGGAGGGAACATGATTGTAGTGCCAATATGAAATAGAATGGAGATTATAATGAGTATCCAAGTTTGTCTCATTTCACAAATAAACTTTGATTATAAAGAAAATGGTGGAAAGGAAAGCTTTTCTTGCAAATCCAAAACATCAATATCGTGTATCCCAATGTGGAGAACATGATTGTAGTGCCAATAACTAAAACAATGGAGATTATAATGAGTATCCAAGTTTGTCCCATTTCATAGATGAACATTAATTATAAGGAAATTGGTGGAAAGAAAAGCTTTTCTTACAAATCCAAAGCATCCATATCTTGTATCCCAATGTAGAGAACATGATTGTAGTGCCCAATCACAAAAACGAAGGAGATTATAATGAGTATCCAAGTTTGTCTCATTTCACGGATGAACTTTAATTATAAGGAAAATAGTGGAAAGAAAAGCTTTTCTTGCAAATCCAAAACATCAATATTGTGTATGCCAATATGGAGAACATGATCGTAGTTCCAAAAACAAAAGGAATCGAGATTATTACAAGTATCCTAGTTTATTTCATTTCACAGATAAACTTTGATTATAAAGAAAATGGTGGAAAGAAAAGCTCTTTTTGCAAATCCAAAACATCAATATCGTGTATCCCAATGTGGAGAACATGATTGTAGTGCCAATAGCTAAAACAATGGAGATTATAATGAGTATCCAAGTTTGTCCCATTTCATAGATGAACATTAATTATAAGGAAATTGGTGGAAAGAAAAGCTTTTCTTACAAATCCAAAGCATCCATATCTTGTATCCCAATGTAGAGAACATGATTGTAGTGCCCAATCACAAAAACAAAGGAGATTGTAATGAGTATCCAAGTTTGTCTCATTTCACGGATGAACTTTAATTATAAGGAAAATGGTGGAAAGAAAAGCTTTTCTTGCAAATCCAAAACATTAATATCGTGTATCCCAATGTGGAGAATATGATTCTTGCACCAATAACAAAAAGAATAGAGATTATAATGAGTATCCAAGCTTGCCCCTATTTCGCGAATGAACATAAGTTATGAGGAATGTGGTGGAAACAAAAGCTTTTCTTGCAAATCGAAAGCATCGATATATTGTATCCCAATGTAGAGAACATAATTGTAGTGCCCATAACAAAAATAATGAGATTATCACGAGTATCCAAGTTTGTCTCATTTCATGAATGAATATTAATTATAAGGAAGATGGTGGAAAGAATGGCTTTTCTTGCAAATCCAAAGCATCAATATCATGTATGCCAATATGGAGAACATGATCGTAGTGCCAATAACAAAAAGAATCGAGCTTATTACAAGTATCCTAGTTTGTCGCATTTCGCGAAGAAACTTTGATTATGAGGAAAATAATGAAAAGAAAAACTTTTCTTGCAAATCCAAAGCATCAATATCTGTATCCCAATATGGATAACATGATTGCATGCCCAATCACAAAAAGAATTTAGATTATTACGAGAATCCAAGTTTGACTCATTTGGTGGACAGACTTTAATTATAAGGAAAATGGTGGAAGGAAAAGCTTTTCTTGCAATTCCAAAGCATTAATATCGTGTATCCTAATGTGGAGAACACGATTGTAGTGCCTAATCACAAAAAGAATGGAGATTATTACAAGTATCCAAGTTTATCTCATTTCACGGATGACTATTAATTATAAGGAAAATGGTGGAACGAAAAGCTTTTCTTGCAAATCTAAAGCATCAATATCGTGTATCCCAATGTGGACAACATGAGTGTAGCACTAGTAACCAAAAGAATCAAGACTATTATAAGTATCAAAGTTTCTCTCATTTCATGGATAAACATTGATTATAAGGAAAACGGTGGAAAGAAAAGCTTTTCTTGCAAATCCAAAGCATCAATATCGTGTATCCCAATGTGGAGAACATGATTGTAGTGCCAATAACAAAAAGAATAAAGATTATAATGAGTATCCAAGTTTGTCCCATTTCACGGATGAACATTAATTATAAGAAAAGTGGTGGAAAGAAAAGCTTCTCTTGCAAACCCAAAGTACCCAGATCTTGTATCCCAATGTGGATATTGTAATTATAGTGCCAATAACAAAAAGAATGGAGATTATAATGAGTATCTGAGTTTGTCTCATTTCATGGATAAACTTTAATTATAAGGAAAATGGTGGAAAGAAAAGCTTTTCTTGCAAATACAAAGCATTAATATCGTGTATCCTAGCATGGAGAACATGATTATAGTGCCCAATCACAAAAAGAATAGTGATTATAATGAGTTTTCAAGTTGTCTCATTTTATGGATGAACTTTAATTACAAGGAAAATGGTGGAAAGAAAGCTTTTCATTCCAGATCAAAGCATCAATATCATGTATCCAAATGAGGTAAACATGGTTATAGTGCCAATAATAAAAAGAATGGGGTTTATAATGTATATCCAAGTTTGTCTTATTTCGCAGATGAACTTTAATTATAAGAAAATGGTGGAAAGAAAAGCTTTTCTTGCCGAATCAAAGCATTAATATCGTGTATCCCAATGAGGTGAACTTGATTGTAGTGCCAATAACAAAAAATTAGAGATTATAATGTGTATCCAAGTTTGTCTCATTTCAGGGATAAACTTTAATTATAAGGAAAATGGTGGAAAGAAAAGCATTTCTTGCCAAATCAAAGCAACAACATCGTGTATATCAATGAGGTGAACATGATTGTGTTACCCATAACAAAAAATATAAAGATTATTACGAGTATCCAAGTTTGTCTCATATCACGAATGAACATTAGTTTTAAGGAAATTGGTGGAAAGAAAAGCTTTTCTTACAAATCTAAAGCATCAATATCATGTATCCAAATAAGAAGAACAAAGAAAAGCTTTTATTGCAAATTGACAGCGTCAACATTATGTATCCCAAGGAGGAGATCATGATTATAGTGAGAAATAACAAAAAAGAAATCAAGATTATTATGAGTTTCCAAGTTTGTCTCAATTAATGAATGAACATTAATTATAAGGAAAGTGGCAGAAGGAAAAGCTTTTCTTGCAAATCCAAAGCATCAATATCATGTACCCCAATGTGGAGAACACGATTGTAGTGCCAATAACAAAAAGAATGGAGATTATAATGAGTATCCAAGTTTGTCTTAATTCACGGATGAACTTTAGTTATAAGAAAAATGGTGGAAAGAAGCTTTTCTTGCTGAACCAAGTTATCAATATCGTGTATCCCAAAATGGAGAACATGATTGTAGTGCCACTAAAAAAGAATGGAGATTATTGCAAGTATTCGAATTTGTATCATTTCATGGACGAACTTTTATTATAAGGAAAATGGTGGAAAGTAAAGTTTTTCTTGCAAATCCAAAGTATCAATATTGGGTATCCCAATGTGGAAAGCATGATTGTAGTGCCCATTAACAAAAAAAATTGAGATTATTACGAGTATCCAAGTTTGTCTTATTTCACAAATAAACTTTGATTATAAGGAAAATGGTGGACAGAAAAGCTTTTCTTGCAAATCCAAAGCATCAATATCATGTATCCCAATGTGGATAACATGATTGTATTGCCAAACCAAAGCATCAATATTGTGTATGCCAATGTGTCGAACATGATCATAGTGCCAATAACAAAAAGAATGGTGACTACAATGTGTATCCAAGTTGGTCTCTTTTCATAGATAAACTTTAATTGTATGGAAAATGGTGGAAACAAAAGCTTTTCTTGCTAAATCAAAGCATCAATATCGTGTATCCCAATGAGGTGAACATGATTGTAGTGCTCATACCAACAAGTATGGAGATTATTACAAGAATCATAGTTTGACTCATTTCACAGATGAACTTTGACTATAAGGAAAAAGGTGGAAAGAAAAGCTATTCTTGCAAATCTAAAGCATCAATATCATGTATCCCAATGTGGAGAAGATGATTGTGGTGCCAATTACAAAAAGAATGGTGATTATAATGAGTATCCAAGTTTATTTCATTTCACGGATGACCTTTAATTATAATGAAAATGGTGGAGGGAAAAACTTTTCTTGCCAAATCAAAGCATCAATATCGTGTATCCTAATGAGGTGAACATGATTGTAGTGCCCATAACAAAAGAATGGAGATTATTATAGGAATCCCAGTTTGACTCATTTCACGAATAAGCATTGATTATAAGGAAAATAGTGGAAAGAAAAGCTTTTCTTCCCAATCCAAAGCATCAATATCGTCTATCGCAAAGTGGAGAACATGATTGCAGTGCCAGTAAGAAAAGGAATGGAGATTATAAAGAGTATCCAAGTTTGTCTCATTTCATGGATAAACTTTGATTATAAGGAAAATAGTGGAAAGAAAAGCTTTTCTTGGAAATCCAAAACATTAATATAGTGTATCCCAAAGTGGAGAACATGATTGTAGTGCCAATAATAAAGAGAATGGAGATTATAATGAGTATCCAAGTTTGCCATATTTCGCGGATGAACATTAATTATAAGGAAAATGGTGGAAAGAAAAGCTTTTCTTGCAAATCCAAAGCATTCGTATCTTGTATCCTAATGTGGAGAACATGTTTGTAGTGCCCATAACAAAAAGAATGGAGATTATTACGAGCATCCAAGTTTGTCCCATTTCATAGATGAGCATTAATTATAAGGAAAATAGTGGAAAGAAAAGCTTTTCTTGCAAATCCAAAGCATCAGTATCATGTATGCTAATGTCGAGAACATGATTGCAATGGTAATAATAAAAGTAATCGAGATTATTTTAAGTATCCAAGTTTGTCTTATTTCATGGATAAACTTTGATTATAAGGGAAATGGTAGAAAGAAAAGCTTTTCTTGCAAATCCAAAGCATCAATGTCGTATATGCCAATATGGAGAACATGATTGTAGTGCTGATAACAAAAGGAATCAGGATTATTACAAGTATCCAAGTTTGTCCCATTTCATGGATAAAGTTTGATTATAAGGAAAATGGTGGAAAGAAAAGCTTTTCTTGCAAATCCAAAGCATCAATATCGTGTAACCTAATATAGATAACATGATTGTAGCACCCAATCACAAATGGAATTTAGATTATTACGAGAATCCATGTTTAACTCATTTGATAGACAAACTTTAATTATAAGGAAAATGGTAGAAAGAAAAGCTTTTCTTGCAAATCCAAAGCATCAATATCATGTGTCCTAATGTGGAGAACCTGATTTTTGTGCCAAAAACAAAAGGAATGAAGACTATTACAAGTATCCAAGTTTGTCTTATATCATAGATAAACTTTGATTAGAAGGAAAATGGTGGAAAGAAAAGCTTTTCTTGCAAATCCAAAACATCAATATCATGTATCCCAATATGGAGAACATGATTGTAGTGCCAATAACTAAATGAATGGAGGTTATAATGAGTATCCAAGTTTGTCCCATTTTGCGGATAAACAGTAATTATAAGGAAATCGGTGGAAAGAAAAGCTTTTCGTGCAAGTCTAAAGCATCCATATGCTGCTTCCTAATGTAGAGAACATGATTGTAGTGCCCATAACAAAAAGAATAGAGATTAATACGAGTACCCAAGTTTGTTTCATTTCACAGATGAACATTGATTATAAGAAAAATGGTAGAAAGAAAAGCTTTTCTTGCAAATCCAAAAGCATCAAATCGTGTATGCCAATACGAAGAACATGATCATAGTGCTAATAACAAAAAGAATCGATGTTAGTACAAGTATCCTAGTTTGTCTCATTTCACATATAAACTTTGATTATAAGGAAAATGGTGGAAAAAAAGCTTTTCTTGTAAATACAAAACATCAATATCATGTATCCCAATGTGCAGAACATATTGTAGTGCCAATAACTAAAAGAATGGAGATTAGAATGAATATCCAAGTTTGTCCTATTTCGTAGATGAACATTAATTTTAAGGAAAGTGGTGGAAGGAAAAGCTTTTCTTACAAATCCAAAGCATCCAATCTTGTATCCCAACGTAGAGAACATGATTGTAGTGCCTAATCACCAAAAGAATGGAGATTATAATGAGTATCCAAGTTTGTCTCATTTCACGGATGAACTTTGATTATAAGGAAAATGGTGGAAAGAAAAACTTTTCTTGCAAATCCAAAACATCAATATCGTGTATCCTAATGTAGAGAACATGATTGTAGTGCCAATAACAAAAAAATGGAGATTATAATAAGTTTCCAAGTTTGCCCTATTTCACGGATGAACGTTAATTATACGGAAAGTGATGGAAATAAAAGCTTTTTTTGCAAATCCAAGGCATCCATATCTTTTATCCTAATGTACAGAACATGATTGTTATGCCCATAACAAAAAGAATGGAGATTATTACGAGTATCCAAGTTTGTCTCATTTCATGGATGAACATTAATTATCATGTATGCCAATATGGAGAACATGATCGTAGTGCCAATAACATAAGGAATCAAGATTATTGCAAGTATCCTAGCTTGTCTTATTTCAGGGATAAACTTTGATTATAAGGAAAATGGTAGAAAGAAAAGCTTTTCTTACAAATCCAAAGCATCAATATCGTGCATCCCAATATGGATAACATGATTGTAGTGCCCAATCACAAAAAGAGTTTAGATTTTTATGAGAATCCAAGTTTGACTCATTTGACGGACAAAGTTTAATTATAAGCAAAATGGTGGAAAGAAAAGCTTTTCTTGCAAATCCAAAGCATCAATATCGTGTATCCCAATGTGGAGAACACGATTGTAGTGCCCAATCACAAAAAGAACGGAGATTATAATGAGTTTCCAAGTTTATCTCATTTAACTGATGAACTTTAATTATAAGGAAAATGGTGAAAAGGAAAGCTTTTCTTGCCAAATCAAAGCATCAATATCATGTATCCCATTGAGGTGAACATGATTGTTGTGCCAATAACAAAAAGAATGGAGATTATAATGTATATCCAAGTTTGTATCATTTCACAGATAAACTTTGATTATAAGGAAAATCATGGAATGAAAAGCTTTTCTTGCAAATCCAAAGCATTAATATCGTGTATGCCAATATGGAGAACATGAGCGTAGTGCCAATAACAAAAGGAATCAAGCTTATTACAAGTATCCTAGTTTGTCTCATTTCATGGGTAAACTTTGATTATAAGGAAAATGGTGGAAAGATAAGCTTTTCTTGCAAATCGAAAGCATCAATATCGCACATCCCAATATGGATAACATGATTGTACTGCCCAATCACAAAAAGAGTTTAGATTATTACGAGAATCCAAGTTTGACTCATTTAATGGATAAACTTTAATTATAAGGAAAATGGTGGAAAGAAAAGCTTTTGTTGCAAATCTAAAGCATCAATATCGTGTATCCCAATGTGGAGAATACGATTGTAGTGCCCAAACATAAAAAGAATGGAGATTATAATGAGTTTCCAAGTTTGTCTCATTTCACAGATGAACTATAATTATAAGGAAAATGGTGGAAAGGAAAGTTTTTCTTGCCAAATCAAAGCACCAATATCATGTATCCCATTGAGGTGAACATGATTGTTGTGCCAATAACAAAAAGAATGGAGATTATAATGTATATCCAAGTTTGTATCATTTAACAGATAAACTTTGATTATAAGGAAAATGGTGGAAAGAAAGCTTCTCTTAAATATCAATATCGTGTATCCCAATGTGGAGAACATGATTGTAGTGCCAATAACTAAAAGAATAGAGATTATAATGAGTATTGAAGTTTGTCCCATTTCATGGATGAACATTAATTATAAGGAAAGTGGTGGAAAGATAAGCTATTCTTGCAAATCCAAAGCATCCATATCTTGTATCCCAATGCAGAGAACATTATTGTAGTGCCCATAACAAAAACAATGAAGATTATTACGAGTATCAAAGTTTGTTTCATTTCATGGATGAATATTAATTGTTAGGAAAATGGTGGAAAGAAAAGCTTTTCTTGCAAATCCAAAGCATCTGTTTTGTGTATCCTACTGTGGAAAACATGATTGTGGTGCCAATAACAAAAAGAATTGAGACTATTACATGTATCCAAGTTTGTCTCATTTCACAGATAAATATTAATTATAAGGAAAATGGTGGAAAGAAGAGCTTTTCTTGCAAATCCAAAACATCAATATCATGTATGCCAATGTGGAGAACATGATTGTAGAGCCAATAACTGTAGACACCTTATTTTGTTAAGGCTAATTTTTAGTAATCAGAGGCACAGATATGAGAGGGGGCGATGATCAAAAGCTATTTTAACTCATTTCTTTGCATCAGAGAAGATCAAAACCCATATCAGATTATGAATTTGGACTTTTGAATTAGTCAAAACATTTTTTTGAAGTCTAAATTAGATAAAAAAGGTCAATGTCACATGATCACCCTGCTCTTCCCTAGTTTGTTGACCAAGATCACCATCAGCCACCTTATTTGCTGGAAAATCATTACAGCATTTAAACCAACCATCCTATGTCCATCACATTGGTAGCAAGTTGCTCCCTACAGCCACTCTTTAGCCACCAAGCTGACATCACTTGGTCCCCCTTGAGAAATGACCAAAAACACCTTTAAATCGGCTCCAAAATGCTAGTATAAATAGACCACTTATATTTCAGCTAAAAAGGTTAGATTCTAGCTCATTTTTAGCTTCCAAAACACATTCCTAAACCAAGAAAACTAGAATCCTATAGCTTTTTCACTCATCACCCAAAAACAGCCCCAAAACATTCACTCTCAACCTCTATACATTCTAAACATCGCCCTTATCCATGCTAGGACCAAAACCTCTTTATTTCTCTCTTTTTCTTGCTTATTAACAACAAGGAAAAGAGGAAAATTCAAGCCATCTCTGTTGCTCCAACTATTTGGCCAAAAATTGAAGTTTTGTGGGTATAACTTCTCACTTTATCACTTTCTTTTTCTATTTTTTAGCATCTTCATCATTTTGGTGAGCTCTTTATTTTTCCATCACCGTTTTAGGATTATCATGCATTATTGTGGCTTTTGGTTGTGGTAGTTCAAGATTTAGATGCCTTAATACCCTTTTGATGTGCAAAATACCTCATCTCATCCTTATTATTTTGATAGCTCTTGCTCATGCATTTTATGCCAAATCCATGCATCTTGTTATCCTTAATCCATGTTTGAATCATTAGCCTAACATATTTCAAGCACATTTATAAATTAGCTTGCATGAATCATTGTCAATTTCAACATCTATAACATTTTCTTGTCATAATGCACAACACTTTCTTTGTCTAGACCATTGGTAAAGTTAGCATCCCTATTCATGTTATATGCAACCTTATATGTTTGTTGTCTTCCCCTTGTCAAAATGCATGTTTGATGGCTGTCAAAAAAAACTGATTTTCAAAACCTCCCTAAGCCAGGCATGTTAACGTTAACCAATGAGGATTAGCATCAACTTAGCATATTCCTTAAAGTTAGCAAAAATCTAAGGGAAAATTAAGTTTTCTAGATTTGAAATCTTTATTAAAAGAGATCAAAACTTTTGATTTTTCGATAAAATTGGCCTTGCACTTGTTCCTTAAATGTTTATGCCTTGTTTTTGAGTTTAAATCATAAGTGGTATGATCAATGGGCTATTTCATTATCCTAAACTACTCTGAGGCTGTGCAAATGAGTTTGTGACACTCATGCCATTCTTTCCCTTTAGTCATGGATGTTTGAATGTCAATGACTCGAGTTTAGACTCGTAAACATAGAGAAAATAAAAAATATCCTCTGCTTTGCTTTATCCCCTACTGACAGCATCACTCTTACAAATTAAAAAATCACTTTAAAATCCCAAATATTTTTTCACGAATTTTATAATATTTTCTCTGAAAGTGTCTTAAAGCATCTTTAAAATAAGGTCTTGTTCATCCTGTGATCAGTATGGATGAAAGAGTTATGATTTTTCAAACCTAGACTGTTTAGAATCCCTAAAGTGAACAAAATGCATTTTGGTTGGGCCTTTTAGGCCCACTAAACGATTTTTCCAAATCCATCCAGCATTTTTCCTAAATAGGTCATGAAATTTCCTTTCTATAAAGGTATTGTTTGTAATTTTTTGAGACCAAATAAGTCCAGGGTGATTTTTTAAATTTTAACACACCTTATCGCTCGTATGCTCTGCCAACAGTGTAATGGATCTAAATTTGAAAATATATTCCCTAAAAAAGTGACTTTTTTGGATATTGTGAATATTTTTAGATTGACCCTGTTGAGTTACCTTTTTAGCGGTTTGTCCACCCTCTAAAGCCTTCAAGCCAATTTAGAATAAATTCAGGAAGTGGTACAGCGCGATGTTGTCCCCTATTTTCAGTTATGGTCAAAATTGAGTTATTTTCCTGAGCTTCATCTTGAGATCTTCGAATGTCACCATATCACCCCATCAGCCTTAAGAACATTCTTTGACCTCCCATAGGCTCGTACAAAGGCAAAAACATATTTTACATCGTTACCATCCTTATTCACAATAATTTCTTTTGCCAAAAGTTGTCTAAATGCTCACTCGTTTTCTAAATCACAAAGTTTTGTCACCTGAAGTTTTCTAACTCAACTTCTTTAAAAAGTGCCAGATGTGTCACTTTTGGGGATACTCCAACCCCAACCTTCTAAGGGGATACTCTAACTCCACTTTTCAAAGTTATGGAGATTGAAAAATCTTTCTTTGTCAAAATGATTTGTCATCCATGGGGATACTCCAACCCTGACCTTCTGAGGGGATACTTCAACCTCACTTTTCAAAATTGTCAAGATTTAAAAATCTTCTTTTGTCAAAATTATTTGTCATCTATGAGGATACTTTAACCCTATCTTTTTGAAGGGATACTTTAACCCTATCTTTCAACTACAATTAAATTTTTCTCTTTCCTAGACTTCCATGAATATGTCAAACAAACCTCATTCAATCAAGAAACCCAGATGCATCTCAAAATTTTTTGATTCGGTTATTCCCAGATAATCAATGCCAATTGCGAGATAAATTCCAATAGTCAATCTCTTTTTTTTTTATCATTGCATTGAATGATCCATGTCATGTTGCTTCATTTATTGCTTTACTAACGTTATTTCTTTGTGATGATTATTGGCATTCATGTTTTCCAATCATTTCAAGCAAAATCAAAGGTAATATTCCACGTGGGTAACTCTCCAGTGCCTAAAGTGGAATATTCTATTTTTCAAAGTAAAATCCATAGGTCATTTTTATTGAAAATCTCTATATTGCTCATCTTTCTAGTGCGTATATAAGATTAAATCTTTTTCATCAAAACTTGGATTTGTATTTCTGTCAGATTCATCCATTAAAAGAGGGTTATATTGAAATATTGATGAGGTAAGATCGAAACAATCAAAATCGAGATAAGATATAGCTAGTAAGGTACCAATTTTTAGCATCGTAAGAAGGTTCATACCTTATCATGCGTAACCAACTCCCATACCCAAATGATGAATCTTTACACTATGCAGACCACGGGATCGGCGTTTTGAGTTTCATAACTCAAAATATAGGTTTTAGTGGTGACTCTAAGCGTTGGCCATTTTGTGATGGTTATCCGAGAACAATAAGATAAGCAATTCTTCTTATGGTCCCCCTTATTGTGTCATAAGTTGAGAATTTTACTTTCTCGTTCTCGTCATGTCACGAAGGAAAAGTCTTGATCAAGAAGACATTCCCAAGTCAGAAAAATATTTTAAGTTGTATGCACCCATAGATCTGTGAGGATCCACCCCAGGGCACGTTGCGATAGCTTGGCAACTCCACTACGGATAGTATAGAAAGTTAGGCCAATAACTAGCCACGTCTTACTAGGTTCCCAATTCTTTTGATCTTTGATCATTATTTAATTGTGACCCTTTTTCTGTTTTGTGAACTAATCTTTTGTTTGGCATTATTGTCAAGATTGTCTTATTTTTAACTAATCATCAGTTTAATAAAAATGGTAATATGGAAGTAAACAAAAAGGTTTAATTGTTTCCTCGTCACACACCACACACCTGCATGTGTATTAATGTCCTGCCAAACTCTATGGCATGGTTATAACTTAATCATTAGGAGGAAGTGAGCTATCTGCATAGGCATGGCAATAAATTCTTGGATGTAAATTACCTATGTCTCTCGTGAGTAACCGTCCACATAGGCATGGCAATAAATTCTCGGATGTAAATTACCTATGTCTCTCGTGAGTAACCCTTTATATTTGCGTAGGGAAATACATCCAATGATCGAACTGGTTCCACCAAACCCGCGATGGGTCTAAGATTGAGGTCCCTCGACTGTCCTTACTGGATGGAACAGTAGTTAAGATACCTATTTAGGTGTCAACTTAAACCTTATATAGTGAGCCCTACGAGCTAAACCGTGTCAAATCATATCAAAACACTACTAGAATACCTGGAGAATAGGGTCACTCAGGGAAACATTCCTAACCTTTACTCTTAATCACCATAATCATATAGGTGACAATGAGTATACAATTGTCACCCACATCTGCATTTTTATCATTTATCAAAGCATGCTGTCGTACCGCCTGAACGATGGCTAACCTTTGTATAAATAAGTGATAGCGAACAAAAACCGTCATTCACAATGTCTTATACTGTAAACTATTATGCTGTCCAAGTCATGGCTTAATGCACATCTGTACTAGCGGTGATAAATGAATATTACTATTGGTTGGTTATTTTTCTATCAAAAAAAGATATTGCATCACTTCATGAAGGGCAGATTGCATCTTGGCATATTGAAATGCTGCCCATTTCTCGTTTCACCACCTTGGTTAAGACATGTTATGAATTTTTTGTTATGATGTTCTTAAATTCTTTATTTCCTTACATTTGTCTCTTATATGTTCCACTAACTTATTTTCCCTTTGTTTGTGTTTTGGTGCATGCATGATTTCATCATAGCCATCATGACTATCATCATTTTTAGATAATTGTTCTGGTTTGATGTTTAACAAGGGGCATCATTTATGGAGCAACAGCTTATCTCAACTATCGAGTCCTTTGAAAACATCAGAACATGGTTAGAAGATCACCATTGTAAAGACAAGGACATCCTAAAACCTGACTATGTCTCAAAAATGCATGAAGAGATTAAGAGCGGTTTTTGTTAGAATGATTGTTGGGAATTGAAGCATATTTGGGACAGTTGGGATAACAACGAGAAAGAAGCCTTTACTAAAAAGTAAGGGGATATAGCTCTCTTGCTTCGAGTTCAGTTTGATGATGGCTTGTTATGAGCAGTGACATAATTCTGGAATCTGGCCTACTAATGTTTCACCTTCAACCAACAAGATTTAGTCCCTACCATTGATGAATACATAGCTCTGCTCAACATAGAAAGGGCTAAGTCAAATCGGATTTACTGCAAAGCACTAATGCCTCTTCCATTCAAGAAAAGGCTGAGGCCAATTCTTGGAGCCATAAAAGCATAGGTTAACAGTTACATCAAAGTAAAAGGGAGCAGCGAATGCATTTCTTAGGCCAGCTTCAAAGAGGGCATGGTAAATCTTTCTGATCAAAAGAAAGCTTAAGATGTCTACGCTCTAGCAATTTACGGAATCATCATATTCTCGAAGACTTTGAGTTATACAGAGGCGGCAGACATAGATTTCTTTTCTCATCTATGTTGAAACATCAACCCTTCTTTTGCCATCATCATCAAAACCTTCCGCGCCTTCAGCTTTTGTAAAGGAACGAGAACAAGAAGGTTTATTGGGTATGCCCCATTGCTCCATATATGGCTCCTAGGTCATCTCTATGTTAGGAAATAAAGAGTCAGGCAAAATTTTTTCTTTAAGATCAATCCTCTTTCCACAGCATTAGAGGAAGAATGTCATTAAGATAAGATAGAAAAGCATTGGGTTAAGGAATTATGAAATGTCAAAGAGGAAGAAATCATGTGGAGAACCCCATGGGTGTTCCCTCAGTCGATTGTGTACTGATGTGAAGACTATACTTATGTACCTCTCTTGGGATTATAGGGAAATACCAGTTATGCTCCTCTATTGGTATTGCATCAATTGCAATGCCAGTAATTGATCCCATTCTTTGAAGACTTGGGACATTAGGATTTTGAATATGGAGAGCCTAATTATAAAGTGAAAGTCCAGTTAGCTTTCGAAGCTTGGAAGAAGATCCATGTATGGAAAGATACGAGAGAGGAAGCCCCACCATGCCTAGATACGAAGAATGGAGACTCTACCGTATCAACTATCCATTGCCACCACCTAACTTTGAGATACTGCAAATCCTAATAGAGGAACCGCCTTCTGAGATTAAGCTATTTGGGAGGGAGTTCGAGTGAGAAAAGGCATCCTTTGCTACATAAATCTCTCAACTTAAGGAGGAAAAGGGCTAGCTAGAGATGGATATCTTTCTTAAGAGTGGTGAAATGGATTGAGTCATTAAAGAAAGAGATCGCTTCAAAGATGACCTCGAGAGCCTAACCAAGAATTATGTGACACTCTGAAAAGCTAACAAATCCCAATATGTTGGCAAGACATCAGTCAGATAGGAAGCAAAAGTTCCCACTCTCAATATCAAGCTGAATCAGCAAAAGGAGGAAATCAGAATGAGCAAAGAAAGTTCACGAGGGCACATGCTCTTGCTTCCACCTACCAATGAAGGAATCAAAGACGTAAGAGCTAAATGCAAGATGCGAGAGCCACTAGGGTCGAAAATGGAGCCCTTATTCACAGAATCCAGGAGTTAGAACAGTCTCTTTAGGATCCTCAAGGTCATATTAATGAACTAATAAGGGCTTTCGAGTAACGCAAACTAGATTAGCATGCGACAATAGACCAAGCACATCTAAACTACTAAGAACAACATCGTACCTTACTGAACAAGTTCAGATGGCTCAATGAGAGGCAGATGACATGATTGAAGCAGCTCGGTCCATAAGGCAAAAACATCATACCTATTGGAGATCGTGAGCAATAACTTTTGGGTTTTCTTAATCGTGTGATTACACAATGTAATCACGTTAGATACTTTCAGATGTAATCATGTTGTAAAGGAAAAACCTTTTTATGACTGTGAATGATGTTATTGATGAAGCTGTTCCAAGAATCAATTTTCTTTAATGCATATGCACATTTAATTTTGCCATTTTTCATTACACTTGCATTAATCATTTATTATCTTAACTTCTTATTGCATCATAAATGCTCATCAATAAATACATTTTGAAATAAAGGTCTGATACAGGAATTGGTCCATAAAAGTTCAAGGGATTCTGAGATCAATCAAGAACATGGAACCTTACATCATGCACCGCTACAACAAATGATGTCATAAGCAAATCATGGAGAGTGATCAAGAAGCTTGTATTGAGCGACTTGTGCTAATGGTTAAGGAATCACAAAACCAAATGCTTCGTCAGCAATACAAAATGCAAAATCAAATTGTAAAACTTGTGGAAGTAATGATCGCCTTTATGAAAGAAAAAGGGTAAGCTAGCACTGCTGAAATAAGGAATGATCCTTCCAACGCTAAAAGTTCCCCTGCCAATAATCTAGAACCTGCACAAGGGGAAACTAGAAAAGAACAATGGCCTGCTCCTACACCTACCACTCAGGCTCTGCTAGTTATCTACCTAAATCTGATTGCGGTAGGTCAATTCATTCTTGATACTGAAGGGGTGAATGCAAAAGTCTTATCAGTAGATTCGATAACCCTTGACCATGAGGAACCAGAGAAACAGAAGGTCAAAAGTCCACCATGACTATAAAAAAAGTGAACAAATTCTAGCTACTGGAAAAATAGCTTTAAGCTATTGAGGGGACTAAAAAGTTTGGAGCACTTGACACACAATCGTTATCTTTGGTGTCCAACCTTGCCATTCCCCCGAAGTTTAAATTTTTAGAGTTTAAAAAGTTTAATGGAACCACCGACCCTCGCGTCTATGTTTAAATATACCTACAAAAGATGGTCGGGTATGAAAAAGATGAAAAGCTCCTCATCCATTGGTTCTAGCATAGCCTCACTAGGGTAGTAACTCGATGCTATATCAAGCTAGACAATGTCAAAATCCAATCATGGGCTGACTTGGCTAAGGCCTTTCTAAATCAATACTAGCACGTGTTAGATTGGGCACTAGATTGACTTTCCCTGATTAATTTTGAGAAGAGATCCACTGAAAGTTTTAGACAATATGCCCAAAGGTGGAGAGAAGAAGTAGCCCTAGTCCAGCCTCTCCTTATAGAAAAAGAGATGACAGTCACTTTCATTCACACCTTACGTGCTTCCTATAATGAGAAGCTCATCGGGAATGCCACTAAGAAATTCATAGACTTAGTGCTCCCTAAAGAAATGATTGATGCTACCATTAAGAGTGGTAGAATGTCTGTTAGGGAAACAACTAGATGAGTAAGAAGCCCATTATCGGTAAGAAAAAGGAAGGAGAGGCCAATGCCATAACTTATGCTAGCTTATCTCAACCAAAACGGTGTCAAATACCTGACCCTCACTACCCAAGCACTCTGTATTTTTGCCCTATCACCATACCCCCTCAGCCAATTAATGCCATAACCTATAACCTGTCCTTTGCAATCCCATCCAACCTATTACAAAGCTACCCTTTACAAGTTCATCAAAGTACCAATCGAGCAACTAATAATGCACCTGGCAATCGAGGTGCAAATCAACAAAGACAACATTTTGATACCATCCCTATGACCTATAAGGAGCTCTACCAGACCTTGCTCCAAAATCATTTAATGGCCCCAATCTATGCCTCAGAAAAAGGGCCACCATTCTCGTAATGGTACAACCCTAACGCCTATTGTGAATACCATGCTGGGGTAGCAGGGCATGACATTGAGAACTGTATATCTTTCAAACGAAATGTGCAAAATCTAATTAACTCAAAAGTCTTATAGTTTGGGATGAACTAGGGACCAAATGTTGCCGCCAATCCTTTACCAAACCACACTAAGCTAGCTACAAACATGATCGACATTAAGAACAATTATGAAGTCAAGGCAAGCATAGAGGATGTAAGGATGCCAATGTTATTGATCTGGCATGCATTGATTCAGGTCGAGTTGCCTAATGCAACAGAAAAATTAGAAGTCAATCTTAACAACTTTTGTTACTTCCACACAGTTGTAGGTCATACTTTACAAACATGCAAGGAGTTTAGGTCTATGGTTCAAAGAATGATGAATGGAGGCGATAGAATTTTATTGTAAATCACAGCTACTGCTGAATCTATCAACATGATAAGAGATGAAACCATGAAGTAACTTTACAGAAAAAGCTGACCCCTCATTCTTTATGGCAAGTCAGGTCCTGAGGCCAACTTTTTGATACCTATACCAAATTTAGTTATGGGGGTATCTAAACTATTCTCATAGAAGAACAACAAAGTTATCCCATGGAAATACGAGAATCAAGTACTGATGATCAAAGAACTAACTTCCTCAACTGCTGTAATGGAACTGTCAAAAGTTAGTCACCTAACATGTAGCTGTAGGTGTTACGCTCCACTTGCTTAAGAAAAATAGAAGGTTAATGCATCTCCAAGCACCAGTACCACTCAGGCCCAAGCAAAGAATTTTAAGCTCAAGAAAGTCAAGGAAACAGTAAATGAAAGAGAAGCCACTAAGTTTTGCAAGTTCATTAAGCATAGTGAATACTGCATTGTAGACTAGTTAAGCAAACAACCTGCAAAGATCTCTGTGCTATCTCTACTTATTAATTTAGAGGTTCATCGAAATGCATTACTAAAGGTGTTAAACGAAGCATATGTGCAACTGGACATCTCTATGGACAAATTGGATCGGTTAGTGAATAACATCATGGCCGATAATTATATCTTCTTCACTGATGATGAGATCCCACCCAGAGGCGGGGGTAGTTATAAAGTTTCACACATCACTACCCATTACAAGGGACATATTTTGCCCAAAGTACTCATAGATAATGGGTCAGCCCTTAATGTTATGCCCATGGCTACATTAAACAAACTCCTTATCAATCACTCTAACATCAAGGGTAGCCACACCATAGTTCGAGCTTTTGATGGAATATGTCATGGAGTAATTGGAAATATCACAATCCAACTTCAGATAGGCCATGTACATATGAAGTTGACTTCCAAGTTATGGATATTAATCCTTCTTACAACTGCTTATTAGGAAGGCCATAGATATGCTCTGCTGGAGCTATCCCATCTTTTCTCTATCAGAAGCTTAAATTTGTAATAGATGATGAAGTAGTCGCCATTGGGGCTGAAGCAGAAATGATTGCCACTGCTTTCACTGAGGATATTTACATAGAGCCTAATAAAGATACACTAGAGTTATCCTTCCAACCCTTCAAGTTCATTAATGCAATATTTATGGGAGAAGGATTGCCAATAGTTGAACACCACCTATCAAAGAGTTTCCATTCGGGTTTAAAAATGACAGTAGGCAAAGGTTCCTATGCTGGAAAGAGGCTTGGCAAGATCTGCAAAGAATGGCCCAAGCCTTATACGTCACCACTTAAGCCAACAAAATAAGCTTAAGATTCAAGGCCAATGCACACTTAAGAAAGTGCAAGAAAAGAGGATCTACAACTAGGAGATGACACGATCATTGGGTTGAGAGAAGAAATTGAAGCTGACAATGTTCTTGTCTCTCCATGAGATATATAATTCAAGAAGATGAATCGATCCAAGCCAACCAGAAGAGCAAAATGATAAAGATGTCTTGGTCATCCTAAACAGAGCATTTAATCACCTCTATCTCCAAGATATCGGGCCATACAATTTGTGTCATTCCATTAAGACCTGATTTTGATGACAGGGTCATAATGAAAGCCCCTGCACTTTTCCTATCCTTTTTATGTAACGTCAAGAAATAAAAACCTACCTGCCCTCACCCAAAGGTAGATAGGTGTCCTATGTTAGGGGCATTTTTTATCAAACATTATTAATAAAGTAACTTTTGCATATATCATTCCACATTGTGTATCACTTTTCAACCTTTTTGTCTCCATTACTCTTTTGCCTTCATTTTTATCCAAATCCCTTGGTTGTGTATGTGCCTTTTGTAATGTTTATTTCTTTACCCTTTCAGGTGTCCTGACAACAGTGGTATGGATGTGTCTAATGGGTTGCTAAAGATCAATTTCGATCAGTCAATTTGCACTAGTAAAGTTGATCCTGAAGAAGATTTCGAAGAGAGCTCCATACCACTAGACCTCCTATGATTAGATGAGTAAGAGGAGAAGCAGATCATGCCCTATAAAGACCCAATGAAAGTAATAAATTTGGGTACTCAAGAGGATCAAAAAGAGGTTAAAAGCAAAATCTTAATAAAGTCAACAACTAGGACCCAATTGATATCAGGATGTATTTGCTTGGTCATATCGAGACATGCTAAGACTGGACATTGACATAGAGGTCCATAAGCTTCCCATCAAGCCCAGATGCAAATCGATCCAACAAAAGTTAAGGAGGATGAAGTCAGAAATGCTTTTCAAAATTAAAGAGGAAGTCAAGAAGTAGTTTGATGCAGGGTTTATTGGCGTAGCCAAATATCCAGAATGGGTTTCCAATATAGTCTCAGTCCCAAACAAAGATGGCAAAGTATGAATGTGTTGATTATCAGGATTTGAATGGAGCTAGTCCTATGGATAACTTCGTGTTACCCCATATTGACACTTTGGTAGACAACATGGCTAAGAATTCTCTATTCTCCTTCATGGATGGATTTTTAGGCTAGAACCAGATCAAGATGACACCCGAAGACATAGAGAAAACAACTTTTGTAACCATGTAGGGATATTTTGCTATAACATCATGCCCTTCAGACTTAAAAATGCTAGGGCAACCTATCAATGGGCCATGGTAGCCCTATTCCATGACATGATGCACCAAGACATTAAGGTTTATGTTGACGACATGATTCCAAAGTTAACGAGAGAGGATAAGCATGTCACAGACCTTAAGAAACTTTTTAAATGGCTAAGAAAATTTCAAATAAAATTGAATCCTGCCAAGTGTACCTTCGGAGTCATTTTGGGTAAGCTTCTAGGCTTTATAGTCAGTGAAAAAGGGATTGAAGTTGACCCAGACAAAGTCAAAGCCATTCAAGATTTGCCACCACCTCAAACCTAAAAGGAACTAAAAAGCTTTTTAGGGTGACTGAACTACATTGCTAGATTCATATCCTAGCTCATTGACAAATGCGACCCTATATTTCAGCTCTTTTATAAACAAAATCCAGGAGAGTGGAATGAGGCATGTCAAGAAGCCTTTGATAAAGTCAAACATTATTTGTCAAGCCCACTAGTGTTGGTACCTTTGATGCCTAGTCGACCTTTAATCCTTTACTTGGCAGTCTTCAACAAATCTATGGGTTGTGTATTAGGGCAAGATGATGAGTCAGGAAGGAAGGAGCAAGCAATCTACTACTCAAGCAAAATGTTTACAAAATGCGAGTGCAATTACTCTGCAATCGAGAAGTTATGCTGTACTTTAGTGTGGACAACTAAGAGACTAGGTAGTACGTGCTGTATCACACCATATGGTTGATTTCAAGGCTTGATCCTATCAAGTATATATGTACAGCCTTTGCACTATCAGAGAGGCTAGCTAGATGGCAAGTCCTACTTTCGAAATACAACATTGCCTATGTCAGTCAAAAGGCCTTCAAAGGCAGTGCAATAGTTGACTTTTTGGGAAGTTGAGCAATAGATGATTATGAACCCTTAAATTTTGACTTCTCAGATGAAGATTTAATGTGCATTTCCAAAGACAAAGATGCCTCCAACCAAGATTAATCCTAGAAGATGTATTTTGATGGAGCATCAAATGCTCTAGGACATGGAATTGGGGCAATATTGATATCACCCGACAGAAGTCATTACCTGTTTACAACAAGGCTAAATTTTAACTGCATAAATAATATCACAGAATATGAACCTTGTGTTATGGGGCCTCAAGTAGCCATTAAGAGGAATGTTAAGATATTACAGGTGTTTGGGCGATTCGGCCCTAGTCATCTACTAGTTGAAAGGGGAATGGCAAACTCGTGATACCAAGCTGATGCCGTATGGGAAGCTAATACCAGAACTTAAGAAAAAATTTGATGATATTAGTTTTCGACACTTACCTTGAAAAGAGAACTAAATAGCTGATGCTTTGGCTACCTTGTCATCCATGTTTAAAGTCAACCAAAAGTCGGATGTTGCTCTCATCTAGATGAGCATCTACACATCTCCTATTCATTGTCATAGTGTCAAAAAAGATAAGGATGGCCTACCATGGTACTATAACATCCTTCATTACATCAAGGATCAACAATATCCTAAACATGCAATCGAGACTGATGAAAGAACTATCAGAATGCTGGCTATGAGATTTATTCTTGATGGAAAACTCTTATACAAAAAGAGTCACGATCAAGTATTGCTTAGATGTGTTAACACTTCTAAAGCCAAAAAGATTATAGAAGAAGTTCATGAAGGGATTTATGGCATACATGCTAATGGACATCAGATGGCCAAGCAAATCATGAGAGTGAGTTATTATTGGTTGACCTTTGAGAAATACTACATCAATTACGCCTTAAAATGCTATAAGTGTCAAATCTATGTGGACAAGATCAATGTCCCTTCAGCATCACTTCATGTTATGATGGCATCGTGGCCTTTCTCCATGTAAAACATGGACATGATTGGGCCAATCACCCCTAATGTTTCTAATGGGCATCGTTTATCTTGGAAGTGATTAACTATTTCACCAAATAGGTAAAGGCTGCCTCGTATGCTAATATCATTAGATCGACCATCTATAAGTTTGTCAAGATGGACATCATCTATAGATATGGCCTTTCAAACCAAATCATCACAGATAATGCAAACAACTTAAATAATAAATGATGCAAGTAGTCTACTCATAGTTCATAATCCAACATCATAATTATGTCCCTTATCACCCAAAGATGAATAGGGCAGTCGAGGCATCCAACAAAAACATTAAATGAATAGTTAAAAAATGGTCGAGACTTATAAAGATTGGCATAAAAAGCTATTCTTTGCACTTCATGTTTATTGGACCTCAGTTTGCACTTCCACGGGTGCTACCCCATTTTTTCTTATTTATGGGATGGAAACTATATTGCCTATCAAAGTTGAGATCCCTTTTCTCAAAGTCTTGATGGAAACTAAACTTGAAAAAGCTAAATGGGTTAAGAATAGATATGACCAGCTCAACCTCATCGAGGAAAAATGCATGAAAGCCATCTTCTATGGTTAAATGTATTAAAGACGCATGATTCAAGCCCATTACAAAAAGATGCACCTATGACAATTTCACTCGGGCGAATTGGTATTGAAAAAGATCCTCCTAATTCATAAAGATGCACGGGGCAAATAGACCCCTAATTGGGAAGAACCGTATGTCATGAAGCAAGCCTTCTCCAAAAGGGCCCTAATCTTGTCAGAAATGGACGATAATGTCTTGCCCAACCTAGTAAACTCAGATTCTATTAAGAAATATTACATGTAAAGGGTGAAAACCTAAAAAGGCATCCTTCAAAAAAAGAGAGAAAAAAACAAAATAAAAAATAAAAAAAAAAGAGAAAAAACCAAAAAAATGAAACCAAAAAAACGAAACCAAAAAAAATGAAAACAAAAAGGGGTTTAGATGAAAATCTAAAAAGGGCATATGGGCAACCAACCCGACTACAGTTGAAAACCTGTAAAGGCAACTTGAGAAGATCAATTTTGATAGGGCATAAACTGAGATCACTTGTAGAACAAAGTGAATCAATCCTAGGCATCTTCTAAAGATTAGCTCATACTAGTTACATTATTGTTCGAGAAAGATCTTGAAAAGCACCTAAAGAACATCTATGTCATGATTGTCAGAGGTATCTTTTGCCCAAAAGATCATACTTCTTGCCACCTTATCACTTGTTTGTCAAAAGATATACCAAGTTATGTCTCTTTGTTGTCATGAGTAAATATTACCCAGTTTCTTTTAACCCGTATACAATTCACATTGCACTTGTCATTTAACTGATAATGTTTGATAATCAATTGAAATATGCATTAGGACATCTCGATATTACATCGAAAGGAAAAAAAAGCACAAGAACTCTACTCATGCCTTGATCGTCAAGATCTCTACTTTTCATGTCCAAACACCTGCTCGGCATGACCATGCACTAAACCATTTTTGGTTTTCACAAGCCACATCTTAAGAAAAAACCATTTTAAGCTAGCCAAAAATCGAGCTATATGTTTTCTGAGAATCCTATCGAAACCAAAGACATCAACCTAATCAGTCAAACAATCTCTAATTATTGACAATGCCTTCTGATTGTCAGAAAAATGATTGAGCTCCCTGAATTAAAAAATGTAATAATCTAAATTCTTGAGAATATATTTTTGTCGTATCTTTAGTAGAGCTGGGATAACCTACGATCCCTAGTGAAATCATGAAATTTCCAATCCTTGGTTAAACCAGGATGGATAACCATCCCTATGAGAGTCTGAATGATATACAAATATAACTATGGCTATCTCCCATATTAGACTTCACATCATGCAATCATGATAGCATTTCGCATCATGCATTAACATTACCATCACATAACCTCCAAGGAGTCCGTGGTAAGAACTCTAAGCTTCATAAACCAAGCATTATTCAAGAGGCACCTATCAAGAAACCTTCTTAAGCCCATAAGTCAGTGGCACCTTTTTCAAAGCCCATGAGTTAGTGGCATCTTTTTAATGCCCACAAGTTAGTGGCACCCTTTTCAAAGCCCACAAGTCAATGGCACCTTTTCAAAGCCCACAAGTCAGTGGCACCCTTTTCAAAGCCCATAAGTCAGTGGCACCCCTTTAAACCCCACAAGTTAGTGGCATAATTTCAAAACCTTATATAAATTAGTGGTACTTATGTTAAAGCCCACACAAGCTGGTGGCACCTAGTCTAAGTCAAAGCCCCCACAAGTTGGCTGCACTTGAGTCAAAGCCCATACGAGCTTATAGCTCCCAAGTCTAAGCAAAAGCCCACATAAGTTGGCGGCACCCGAGTCAAAGCCCACATGAGCTGGTGGCACCCAAGTCTAAGTCAAAACTTGCATGAGCTGGTGGTGCTCAAATCAAAGCCTACATGAGCTGGTGGCACCTAAGTTTAAGGTCAAAGTCTGCACAAGTTAGCGACACCCACATAAAAAATCCATAATACTTTGTACTTGCCTAAGGGGGTTAAACCTTAGAAAACCTAACTCCCTAGTGCTCTAGGGAGTGTCATTTCACCATAGATAAAATAGTGTCTATTCGTCTTTACCCTGGTCCTGATTATCAACAACGGTCAAAGAGGGGTAGCAGTAGATATCTTATTTTTTCCTTGCTAATTTTTAGCAATCTAAGGCACGGATATGAGAGGGGATGATGATCAAAAACTCAATTTTAACTCATTTCTTTGCATCAAAAAATATCAAAACCCATATGAAATTACGAATTTGGACTTTTGAATCAATCAAAACATTTTTTTGAAGTCTAAATTAGATAAAAAAGGTTAATGTCACTTCATCACCCTACCTTTCCCTAGTTTGTTGACCAAAATCACCATCAGCCACCCTATTTGCTGGAAAATCATTTCAGCATTTAAACCAACCACCTTATGTCCATCACATTGGCAACAAGTTGCTCCCTGCAACCACTCTATAGCCATCAAGCAGGCATCACTTTGTCCCCCTTGAGAAATGACCAAAAACACATTTAAATTGGCTTTAAAATGCTGGTATAAATAGACCACTTATATGTCAGCTAAAAAAAGTTAGATTCTAGCTTATTTTTAGCTTCCAAAACACATTCCTACACTAAGAAAACTAGAATCCCATAGCTCTTCAGTCACCACCCAAAAATAGCCCCAAAACATTCACTCTCAACCACTACACATTCCAAAAATCACCCTTATCCATACCAAAACCAAAACCTCATTATTTCTCTCTTTTTCTTGCTTATCAACAACAAGGAAAAGAGGAAAAATTTAAGCCATCTCTGCTACTCCAACTATTTGGCCAACAATTGAATTTTTGCTAGTATAACTTTTCACTTTATTACTTTCATTTTTTATTTTTCAGCATCTTCATCATTTTAGTGAGCTCTCCATGTTTCCATCACCCTCTTAGGATTATC